>VNJQ01002685.1:0-19970 GCA_008042515.1 Drosophila truncata | reverse complement strand
TTTAATTAATTTTTAATAATTTAAATAATAATATAAACAAAATTTAGCTGATTGAATAAGTGTTTTCCTTAACTTTACATATATCTCAGAGGTAAACAATTAATGACAGCAATCTGCAAATAGAAAACCATGAAAAATGTTGTATCTTAATTAATTAATTAATTTTTAATAATTTAAATAATAATATAAACAAAATTTAGCTGATTGAATAAGTGTTTTCCTTAACTTTACATCTATCTCAGAGGTAAACAATTAATGACAGCAATCTTCAGATAGAAACCCATAAAAAATGTTGTATCTTGGCATAAATCTTGAAACTATATAAGACTAGATAATACCAATCGTTGAATCCGTTGAAGTGGCGAAAGTAAATAAGAGAAGGTAGGTGCTTTCAAGTGGATAATTAAACTCTGGACGATGACGACAGATTGGGGCGTGGTTGATTGAACTTTTGCCGCAAACAAACACAGAAATTAAAAGACAAAAGATTTCTTGGGCGACATATATACACAATGACAACAACAAAGTGGTGGATGGATGGATGGATAGATATGCTCGAGGAGAACGAATGCCAAGACACACGAGAGATGTAAACAAAGCCATGAAATTGTTGTCGTTATGGTTTTATTTTTATGGCGCCACAGACGCAGAGACGAACTTTTTGGGTGGCCAAGAAGAGGAAACTCTTTCTTCCTTCCGGTATGCGATGGAGGATGGAGGATGGAGGAAGGGTGGAAGGGTGGAAGGGAGGACGAAGCTCGGAACCGGGAGAGGATTTAGAGATGATGATGATGGGTGGAGCAGACAGAGACGACGACTTTGGTCCAAGTCATGTCAGCATTTTCGGTTGAGCCATCAAATACCATTTAAGCCCTGATGTGCAAATTTGTTGACAGTTTCAATTATGATCTCAAGCGAACATTTTGCAAATGCTCTTCATTTTGGATATGTGTGGAGGGTGGAGAAGGAAAGGGTAGGGAAGGAAATTAAATTCAAAAGTCAGTTTGCACTTGGTTTGATTTTACAAAAAGAACAACTCATTTTGCCACGGCAATTATATGTCTTATTGAGCGTAACTAATATCCTTTTATTTAACCCTTTTTTATTTATAAAGGTTTTAATAATTTCCTTTGATATTCTGTGACAAAAACCAACCTCATTTGATTTATCTATCATCCAGCTCATTATACTTTTACCCATCAGCCGGAATACGGAAAAAATCAACATGCGCAAAGCTCATTAATTTTTGACATTTAGCCCTTCAATTAGCCAAGCGCTTACACTCCCGGATATATAGGTATATATATGTATGTATATATCTGTGCATAACGTATATATAAAAGTTTAAAATAACTTTTAATAAATGCATGCAATTTGAGAGTGCTCTACAATGGTTGGGGTATTATAAGACTAGCTGGAAATTAGGTGACAGAAAGGGAAATGTAATATAAAATAAAATGTAATATAAAATAAAATGTAATTTAAAATAAAATTATATAATATTTAATTTTATATTTTCCTTGTTTAGTTGGTTATATACTTAAATTCTTAGAGCTTAGTAGGGTGTCTAGATTTTCTTTGTAACACTTTTTTCTCTGATTACGTTTTTTTTTTAAATTACGTTTCAATATTAATAGAAATATAAGTAAAAAAAAAATTATATAATATTTTATTTAATATTTTCCTTGTTTTCTAGAATATATCCTTAAATTCTTAAAGCTTAGTAGGGTGTCTAGATTTTCTCTGTAAGACTTTTTTCTCTGATTTTTGTAGAAATAATTATAGGCTTCAATACGGATGGAAATATAATATAAAAAAAATTATATAATATTTATTTAATATTCATCTTGTTTCCAAAATAAAATCCTTAAATTCTTAGCGCTAGTAACGCTTTTTTCTCTGATTTTCATAGAAATTACTTTAAGCTATTGATGTAATTTTTTCTTTTTTTGGAACAGCAGCTGCTGACCTCCTTGACATTAGTTTCTTTCGTTTTATTTATTTATTTTTTTTTTTTTTTCGCTGAATTTGTGGTATTAGCACCACTGTGCAGCGGGGCACTGCATGAAATTATTCAATTATGAATGAGATTCCGGGGGAGTTTGGTGGCGGTGGCGAAAGAGCAAGTGGTGATGCAAGTGGGACTGCAAGTGGATGTGGCAGAGGCTAGACACTCGACATTTGCACTTGCACTACCATTCCACTTCCACTTCCACATCCACTTCCATTGCCTTTCCCACTTCCACTTCCTCTGGTTCTTCCTCGGGCCCCAGCCTCTGCCTCTGCCTCTGCCTATGAGATTCCACTTCCACTTCCACATCGACAGCCGCCGCAGCGACAATGACAACAGCTGTGACAGGGAGAGAGCAGGCACAAGAATCGCTTTTAACGAGTTCTGGGCCTGTGGGCCCGGCGTACGTAAGTTAGCTACGTGCCGGGCCTTCGGATCGGGCAGCGATTTACGTTGAGGCCGGAGCGTGACAAGCGAGCCAAAAAAAAAAAGCAAAAGCTTGAGCTACCCGGCTTCGTCTCCGGTTTCTGGGCTCCTAGTTGCCGGTTGCCGGTTGCCAGTTCCTCCGGCTTCACTCAATTGAATTGAAACCATAGGCCGATGCTCCTCCAATGATGCCCGGCGTCTTGCCACCTTCACCTTCTCCCTTTTGGCCAGAACAAGCCATCTCTTTGCTTTTTGTACCTAAAACTGATGGGTTTTGCTTAGGTTAGTTTTTGCGTCGGGTTAGCAGGTCACTCCTCCTGCTCCTCCTGCTTTTGTTATTGGATTTGCGTCGCTGCTGGTGCAATTGGTACAGATTTCTAGCCTCTAATTAAATTGCCAGTTGAGGGGGAACACCAAATACCATCTGGGGTAGAGCCAGAGAGAGAGAGAGAGAGATTGAGGGCCAACAAAGTGGCGGCTAATGACATGGCGAACTCCACAGGGAACGGGTGTAGAGGTCACTGAGGAGGCTCACAAGGGAATGGCGGAGAGTGAGTGAGTGAGTGCGAAGGAGGCTTCTCTGGTTTTTCGCTTAGCCAAGGCAATAACGAAACGTAAGGAGAGAGAGTGAAAAAAGGGATGAATTATATTTAATTATTCATAAAATAATTGCATTTATTTCGCCATTATTTCACTCAGTTTGCACTCAATTCAGCACTTATTGTATTTTCTATTATTATATCCTTTTGTTCAGGGCATTCACTTAAATTGATTCGAGACAAGAATGAAAAGGATATTTATGTATAGATGGGTTGTTATGTACTTTTAAAGGAATTATATAATTCTTTAATATTTTTTTTAACGATTTCTGATTTATTTTTATACCCTTGCAGGGTATTATAACTTTGTCAGTTTTCAACACAATTCCACCAAATTTAATATTTGGCCATTAATGGTTATTCTAGAATATAGGTTTTAATTTCATGAAAATCGGACGACTATATCCTATAGCTGCCATAGGAACAATCAGGGTAATAATAAAAAAATTCATAGTTTCGCTATTTCTCAAAATATTTTAATCAAATTTGGGACTTGGCCACTTTTTATTATTTCAGAATTTCGATTTTAATTTTATAGTTCAATAGTGCAATCTGCAAGAATATATATAAACTTAATTTCTTGTTTAAATATGCTTTGCTAGTATATTTTTTATATATTGTATTTCTAGAGTATATCAAGCTTCGTTTTGCCTCTTTCCTAGTCCTGTGCCTGTGATCCTCTTCTGGTTCCCTTATTTCGCTTTTTTTTTCACATGAGCTGGCAAGTGCTGTGGTGGTAGCGGCGATGGTGTTGAAGCAGTGTGTCGATGTGTCAGAGAGAGAATTCCATCGGAAGCGCCAACGAAAATTCGCCAAACTTATTTTCAGACCCTGTCTGTCAGTGAGATAGGCGAGAGTAAATTTTCATAACGCATTTGATTTTTATTTATTCGAGCAAAAAATCGGTGCGTGGAGGAGCTGAAGCTGAAGCTGAAGCTGAGGCCGACGTCATTGCAATGCCTCCTCATATCGGATGCTCCCCAGGTCGTGTGTGTGTGTGTGTGTACATAAACATAAAACCCACCTCATACATATTTAAAATGCAAAGCAAAAGTTTGTGGCGCAACTTCAGTGTGAAAATGGTTATGCCAAGGTTTCGCAAATTGATTTTCCAGCCAGAGCTGAGATTTCAACCGAGCATCAGAGATTTGCTGCGATGACAAGAACCGATTTCGCAAGGATATGAGGCAAGAGCAAGAGCAGGAGCAGGAGCTGGAGCTGGTGCTTGTGCCTCAGCCTGAACATGAGCATCTCTGCATCACTGGGACTGTGATTGGATGTGTGGGTTGTGTATGTGGAATGTGGATTTGCTTGGTCACCGCATCATGCAGAGGCAGAGCTCTCTTCTTCAGTGTGTGTCGTCCTCGATTATATCTAGGTGAGTCGTCCAGCAATCTCTGACTTTGCTTTGGCCTCTAGCTTGCTCGTGTTAATTTATTTCAACCGCTTCTGCTCTCTCCGTTGGAGTGGATTTGGAGTGCTTTTATCTCCTAAGCTGCTCCATATGGGGATGGACTCTACCTGCTACCAATTAGCAAGGAAATGTTGCCAAAGTGGGGAAGCAGCATCATGAATATAGCAAATGACTCGCAGGAAAACATTTTGCAATCATTTGAATTTTGTCGATTAGCTTGCATGTTTTTTGATGCTATTTTTGGGAAGAAAAGAGAAACTATTTTTAGAGTTTTGCTTGTTTCCTTTTTATAAATAAAGTTAAGGTATTCATAACCCTTATAAGCCATCATCTCTCTTTTAGGTTTATTCCCAATTGAGATACATCAGATTTATGGAAAAATCTTTCGTATTCTTTCATATTAAATGGGTTCTCTTACACACATTCTGTCAGCTCTCCTGACGTCATGCATTTAAAGAGCTTTGTTATCCCCCCAGACAAGTGACAAAAAAAAACAAAACAAAACAAAACACAACCCTGACTCTCTGTCTCTTTACCTTTTAGTTCTCAGCTGGTTAAATGTTTCGGGGTAAATCTTAAAATCCGCTAACTGAGTACCAGTGGTATGTACTTGCGTACTATTGCCATGTGGCAAAAACAATTCCATGCAACACACCAACTATGACAATGGACAGTGGACAGTGGCGGGAGGAAAAGCTGAAATGTCATAAAATATAAAAGTGAAGCCGGCAAAGTGCTTGACCAAGCAATTTTCTTAGTCATTTGGTCAGTTGGATGGACAGAAAGGCGAGGCGGTAAAAGAAGAAAAAATTTCATGTGCGAACCAACACCACCACCAGCCCTTCCATCTTCTATTTACTACAACGACACTTCTCCGGTTATCACTGTCTGACTCTCTTCTAAACTTGTCCCTTTTCTTTCTGAGTAATTTGTTGCACTAACAAGCAACTTGCTTCCATTTCATTTCCTTTGCCACTGGACCTTCGAGTGCACTGAGACAAAATAATAAATAAATAAAATTAGAAAGGTAGAAAAGTTGTTAGAGAAATAAATACAAATAAATCCAACTAAAGTTTAGTTAAAACTGAAGCTTTAAGCATTTCATTGTTTTGATTTCTAATTTGATTGATAATTAGCTTCTATAGTTGTTATATCTCTAAAAAAATCTTTCTAAAATAATGAAAAATACAATTTAAAATAGTGAAAATTAAAAGTATATCTTTTATTATTAAAACAATTATTATTTAATATAATTTAGGGATTTTTTTTTAAATTTAAATTTGAAATATCTCGATAAGTTAGCTTATAAACTGTAAATATATGAAATAAAATATTTAAAAACACTAAAATCCGTTCAAGTTTTTATTTTAAATAAAATTTTTCATTTTCTAGATAAATTTTGAATATTTTTAATAGACATTTCAATGCAAAACAGATTTCTGTATCAACCTTAAGTGTTCTTATGCTTAATTCTTTTAAATAAATCAAAAGAATTGCACTGTGCACTCGGCATCTCGACTTCTTAGTTGTGCAAATTAAAATTGTTTATTTAGAGTAAAGAAATGCTTTTAGTTTCGGGTTAAAACGGAAAAAATGAAAGAAATGGCAGCAGGTCCTGCATTTTCCACTTTTCTTTGCTTTGTTGCCTTCGTTTGTTAGCTTTTTTTGCGTCCTGTGTCCCTGCGGCCACTAATAAAAAATAATTTCATATCTCTGCGCGCAGAGTTCGAAATGCATTCGTTTTCATTGTTGTCGAGAGCTGACTCTCTCTCTCTCTCTCTCTCCTCTACCCATCCCTGGAGCTGGGACCAGGGACAGAGATCAAGATGACAAAGTGCAGGTCACTGGAGTGGCGCAAAACGAATAAACGGACATTGGAGAAGGAGAAGGTGGCGATGACGATGACGATGACGATGACGAAGACGATGAACGAAGACAACGACGAAGGCATTTTGCATTTACTGATCTTTTTTGTTTTTTTTTTTTTTGTGGCCCGTTTTTCTTGCCGCCGTTTGGTTGTTATTATTGGCCCTGACTTTCTGGCTTTTCCCGCATCTTGGCCGCGTTCTTCTTTTTTTCTCCCGGAGGTCGGGGCAAACATGCGTCATCGTCGTTGAAACGACAATGAAGATGATGATGATGATGGCCAAAAGACCCCCGTCAACGGGTTGAGATTGAGGAAGTGTCCAGAACCCATAAAAAAAAGGCCCAAAAACTACACACAGCAAAAAAAAAAAATAAATAATAATAATAAAAAATTTAAGTACAAGAGTGCGTTGTTGGTGAATGTTTTCATTGGCCTGCGATGGAGTGTTATATTATTAAGCTTTCACTCTGTGCTTTGTCCGAGTTTTCGCCTTTGTCCTCCTTGTCGTCATTTTCCATTTACTTTACTCGTTAGTCACGCCGTTACCAGTGCTCAGAGCCCAGTCCCCAGCCTAAGACCAAGTCCCAGTCGCAGTCCAAGAACCACTCTGAGTCCCACTCTCAGTCCCACTCTCATTCCAAGTTTCCCATTTTCTTGAATTTTGGACAAATGACCACAAAGCAGAGCATGTTCGCGTTGTCCTTTGTCCAAAGCCGAAGTCCTGGCTAAAGCTTCGTGTTTTTTTTTGTTTCTTCTGTGCTGTCAAGGAGTTCGGGTTAGCGAGGTCCTCTGGTGCCTTATAACTGCGGGCTAGGACCTGATAATAAGACCTTCTTGAAGTGCATAATTCACAAGCATTAGGCACAAGTACTATGTAGGTTCCACGGTGCGTTTAGGGGACATTCCCTGATGAATGGCTTTTGCTTTGTCTCTGACTGGACATCACAGAGAATGTAGCCCAGTTAGGGCTTTCGGTTGAGAAACAAAAAAGTATAACAAATGACCAAGTAATAATCGGTTCTCTAAACTAAAAATTTATATATATTGATCTGAATTTTGGTGAATAGTAATTGAAACTAGCTTCGGGAAAACTTAATCTTTTGTTAAGAAAGTGTGTTAAAAATATACAAAAAAGTATAACAAATGACCAAGTAATTATCGGTTCTCTAAACTCAAATTTATATATATTTTTTTTTGATGAATTAATCTGAATTTTGGTATGTGAATAGAAATTGAAACTAGCTTCGGGAATACTTAATCTTTTGTTAAGAAAGTGTGCTAAAAATTAGAGTATCAGCCTAAGGCATTCCTCGTTTGTATAATATTTTGTTAGAGAAATCCTCTCTAATTGGTGGTTTTAGTCAATTTTTTTTTTGTTCTGTCATTTTCTGTTCCTTTGGGTAGCCCCACCACAATTACAATAAAGCAACACCATATCAATTTTCGAAATAGTTATCTGAATGCCGCCATTTCGTTGCGACAATTGAGAACAAAGCCATAGGGTTAAGACTCTAATCAGAGATGGCCGGAAAAAGGGCTGTGAGCGGAGGAGAAGCAATCGAAAGCTGAGTCTAATTGAAAACAAAAGTCTCACAGATTCAAAAGGGATAAACACAAAGTCGCAGCTCGATTTGCTATTTGGTTTTTGGTTTCCCCCCCACCCCACACTCCTATGTATAATATATATATATATTCATTCCGTTTCTGGGGCACTTATCCCGTGGCTTTTTGGATAAGTCACATTCCCAGCGGGGATGTCCGAGAGCCAAGGAGCCCAGTTAATGCTTCGTTGACTGTGTCTCTTTGGCTTTGTAGCTTGTAGACTCGTATGCAGTATTACCCTGGACTAACACGCCATTTTCTTCCCATTTTCTTGGTATCTTTGCAGGTCAGTAAATTGTCAACGCTTCAACATTTTAGCTTTGAATGAATGGGGCAATGAATGGATAGACAAGAGACACAGGGAAGCGACTTGTGCGAGAACACATCCCCCGTTAAGGCCATTATTCCATCGATGCGTTGGAGCCAACCATCTGCTCCTCGCTCCTCACAGCTTTTTGGTTCCTGGCTCCTCGCTGCTCTTGGCTCCTGGCTGCTGGCTCCTGGCTCCTGGCTGCTGGCTGCTGGCTCCTTTCTGTGACAGCTCTCTGTGTGCCATTTATTCTGGTTTGTCATGCCTTTAAACAATTGCCACGAAAGCAGAAAGCACGGACACCATGAGGTCCCAGCCTTCCCTCTCTCTGTGTCTCTCTGGTTTGTAGCTAAAAACCCTTTTATCATGCACGCAGGAGTGTAAACCGTTTTTATAGGCTATGTATGAGTATGCTGAATGGGAGTGTACCCTACTTTCAGGGATCCTGAGATCGTTCTTGGTGTTCCCCTAAAATTTAAATCTGTATTTAATTTTTTTTTTGTATGAAGTTCATTATAATTTATTAAAAAAATATCCTACTCCTAGTTTTAACAATATTTTTTTGTCTTTTCATGTTTGCTATATATTTTCTTAACCATTTTATTTGTTTTATTTACTGTATTCTTCATTTATTTAAATTTTTTTGATTCCTTTTATTATTTTTCTTTCTCTTATTTTTTTTTCCTTACCATAAATATATATCTTTTGAAAATAAATTTGTATCTAGCTGACAGGCTCGAAAACAAGTAATTCCTGTGGGGCCTATAGAACACAAATATCATTTAGACATCCGATAACCAATAATCGCTCTAGGCCCTTACGTACTTTTTTGGGATTTTCAAACCATAGACTCCATGAATATTGGCCAGCTCAGCTCTCATGCATACATAGTACTGTGTACTGTGTGTGTGTGTGTGTGTGTGCGGGCGGATACTACGAATACGGATACGGATACGGAGCCACCTTTTCCAACCCATTAACTTATTTCCTAGGCACTGTGTGGAAATATTTTGTATGCGTGCGTGTCGTCGTCCTGTTTGTTGCTATTTTTTGTTGCTGTTTCTATTTTTTTTAGTCGAGCGGCGTATATTTTTTCCTGTTTGTCAGCAGAAAAAAGAAGCACACACACACACACACACACACAGTGGGTGTATGGGTGTCCCGTATTGATTAATCTTGTCTTGTCATTAAAATTTTTGCAAATGTCATTTCAAGTTTATTCGTCCTTGTCTCGGGATACTGGTTGTTATTCTTCTCCTCGATTGGCATACGAAATGTGAAAAACAATTTGAGGAGGGAAGTCCTTCGAGGAGGGCTGACTCGAAACTCTGTCTCAACTCAACTCAACTCAACTCAGCTGGCTGTCAGCCTCATCATCGTCATTGAAGGAGCTCCCCTTCGGTTTTTTTTTTGGCGAAAAATTGGCAGCAGCTCTCTTGTGCCTCGAAGAGTCGTCTTTCTGTCGCCAACAATCGCAGCAGACATACAAATGGCCCCTGGAATTTCTTATTTTATAGGCTTTCAAAGCCATTTACATTTGTCATTTCACCAGTGGCCGTCAGTTGGATGGATGGACGATTGGCCCAAAAATATATACATATATATATATATATATATATATTTATATAGAAGGAAGTAAGCACTACGCATCCGAGAGGAGAGTACTCTGGGTACTTTTGTGTGTCTATAGAAAGTTATCGCAGTTGGCAAAACATAAAACCTGCCACCAATCCAACGAAATGCTGTAATAAAATCATTAAATACAATTTCCCTCTCTCTCTCTCTCTCTGTGTGTGGATTTTATTGTATGTCAATATTTTATTACAACATAAATAGAGGGACTTTTCTGTCACCTTCCATCCATCCTCTCATGCCCTGCGGGGGACTCAACTCGTCTTTTGTCGGGGTGTTTTTGTATAAGATTACCAATTAGCAGCAGCCCCCTGAAATCGACATCGATGAATAAACAACAAAGTGTCAGACTTTTGGGATCCTCGAAATTGTTACATTTTGTGCGGCAATTCTGCTTTTGCTTTTGGCAAAGAACAACTTTCTACGAAGGGTAATTTCAGTCAGAAATGTTGAAGGTAAATTTACTGTGAGGCTAAATTGAGTTTGGTTCCATCATCCTGACGCCAATAAAATGTTAGCGTCTATCAAACGTGATGACAGGATTGCTTGTGCCAAATGAAACAAAATCACAAAAAAAAAAGAACAAAAAGTGCGTATATTGTTTAGCTATTCGAATATAATTTGAAAAGACCTCACGGAATAGGAAAATCTCACAAAAGATGGCTGCCTTAAAAAGGTTTATCTTTTGAGGGTTGTTTTATAACCAGAAAAGTTTATGGTAAATTCTCACACAAAATGCTTTTAAACTTTCGAGGGAAATAAATATTTTTAGAGCTATCGAAATATGTTTATACATGAATTTCTATAAATTATTAATGGAATACCTGAAAAGTTATTGAAAGGTCTCCGAAGACTCAACTTCCATTTCTAATGTTAATGATTTTTATTTCGGGCAACTGTCATTTGCCTTAAAAAAAAATCAGGGGAAATCGGAATCTTTGAACTCTTGACTTGTATGAAACGTTGTTCATTAGATTTGACAGCCTTTTTTTTAGTTTTTTGCTTTTGCCATGAACATTGATAAGTAATCAGGAAAATGTCTGCTATGCACTTTGTTTTTTTAAAGACACTTGAAACATTAGAGCTTCAAAAAAAAAGCTACAGAATATAGAAAATGTTAGGAAATCAAACTGATAAAAATATTTCGAATATTTTATATCTTTATACCTATAAGATAAATTAGCTTTTGCCCTGACGTTACGCATCTTATACATTACATTTCATGTATAAGATGCGTAACGTCAGAGCAACAGCTAACTTATCTTATTTCTAATATTATCTTTGCTGAAACTATTTTTATTCGAAATTTTTAGTTAGATTTTCTAATCTCTATGTTATTTCAGTGTCAAAAAGTATAAATTCTTGGCCATTAGCTAGCGTGGCTGTTGTGTCTCTGGTCTTTGGGGTTTTCCAATAACACTCACTCAGAAGAAAATAAGGAAAGTCGATGCTTTTCGCTTCGCATAAATATTAATAACCGAGGTGAAGCAATAAACGCACGAAATTAGCTGTCAATTATGAAGTAAGTCGCTGTTACTGGCCCATAGAGAGAGACAGAGAGAGAGAGAGAGAGAGAGAGAGAGAGAGAGCAAGGAGCTACGCCAGAGGAAGCGGCATGGCAAAGTGGAAAAGTGGAAAAGCGGGGGAAATGATCCCCTGCACGCGATGACTTGGGTTCCATTACGTCTATTTTATTTGGCCTAGTGTGTGCTGGCCGGGCCAACTCTTCTTCTTTGGTCGGTAAATTGCTGTCAATTAGTGGCCGAAAGTAATAAATAAGGCAAGCTCCAGGAAGGGATTCACTACGCGTCCCTCCACACTCTCTGTGTGTTTGTCACTCCCAAAGCCAATCAGGAGGAGAGCGAAGGAGGAGCAGGAGGAGCACGGGGAGCACAGGGAGCAGAGGTAACCGAAGCAGGAGGAGGAGGAGCTGGCGGTGGACAGGTAAACTTACCATAGCTTCAGGTGCTTTGGCGTAAAGTGCGTAACTTTGCGGAGTTGGGCCAACAACAACAACAACAACAACATCGGGGCGACCTTTATTGACATTTTCATGTGTCCTGAAGGACAAGCAGGCGGCAATCCTGAACCGTGGCCCAAAACAAACTCCACATCCTAAGCCAAAAACCCCCCGGCCCCCGAGAGACCAGCCCGGTTAGCCCCCTCCTTCAAGGCTCGAAGGCTCGAAGGCTCGACGGCTCGACGGCTCGAAGGGTTCATTGTTATGGAAGGCATGTTGTAATATGTTATTGTCGCAAGCATTTTTATTGGATTCTTACTGGCGCAACGGGGGCAAAGGGCCAGCCAGCCAGGAGCCATTGCCACTTTACCTTTCCCCCTCTATAACCTTTCCTTCTTAGACCACGGAACAGCGCCTGGGTTGTATATTAACCGGGATAAGTTTATATTTCGGTGGTTATTTGATTCGGACACCCACACACAACACACACAAAATTCCGCAACATCTGGCGATTGGTTTGCAAAGTGGCAGAAAGAGAGAATGACCAGCAACTTGTTGTGAACGAAATCTGCGGGGCCAATGGGGGAAACTATTTATAACCAAGCATAAAATTGTTCTTAAGAGAATATCCTTGCAATAAAATTAGATGGATTTACAAATAAAATAGCCCATTAAATGATAAATAAATATGTCTTAGATATTAGTTGGATATTTGTTGTCTGTTTCTTGAATTTAAATCATTTCTTTTATGGGAGATTTCTTAAAAGAATTTCTATTTTTTATGATTTCCGTTTTTAGATTCAATTGAAAAATATTTGTTAATAAAATCATAAATAAATTAGTGTAAATATTAACACATTTATCATCTTAACATCTTTTGTTTAACAGATTTTTTTGAGATACTATATTTTCTTACGAGAAATTATTGATTTGAGTATTAATCCCTGGCTATGATTTGAAAATATTTCTGATACAAAAATTTTAGATTAATAAACAGAATTTAAATAATTTTCTTTATTGACTTTCTCTATAAATAATTGTTAAACTAAGCGTATTTATATTTTTAATTCCTGGTTTAGGAGTTCTAAAAATTTTCTCAACTACTATTTGATTGTGGCAAAGGTGGCGGCACTGCATTAATGAACTCCGTAAAGTTAAAAGGCAGTAAAATGAACGCCAAAATGGCTGAGTACACTTGCAAAGTTTTGTTGCTAATTTGATCAACCCTCGCTTAACGAGATTCGGGCATTTTCCACTGGGCTTTCCTTGAGAAACTCGGACGTAGTGTAGCCCCTTTTGGTTGTCTGCTAATTGTGGTTACTTCAAGGCGAACCACCAAACACGAAGCGGCCACCTGAAGAAGTCCCCTTGTGGGCCCCCAGGGGCCAGCCCCAGCCCCCTTAGTCCTTGTGTCCTTGCCCACTGTATGGAGCTCATTAAATATGAGCAAATAACTCTGGTGGCTGCAGGACCAAATGGGTTTTCTGGCCCAAAAATTAGAAGGAACTTCTACCGAAACACACACATGTGGCTTGTGGTTGAAATCAGTGATTGGAAACAAATCAAATATATATTTATATTTTATATATTTAAGGATTTCCCCTATGTCCAAATTAGGAATAATCAACGGAACCAAGCTCTGACCGCTTTTCTGGGGGATTCTTTGGGGGATTCAGCTAATTCTGGATATCATTGCGTCGCGACAAAGTTAGAACTCGAGTTCTGAAGTTGGTGGGTTGAAAAAGGGAGAGACCCCGAAACCAACCCCCCCTGACCATGATGTCTAGGCGTGACAATCTCTCCTACAAAGCCGTAGGAATAAGTGTGCGGATGCTGGTGGGACTTTGCCACCGAAAATGGGCACGTCTGGGGACGACCCTTGACTTGTTTTCCTGCCCTGTTTGGTTTTGCCTCCTTGCCAGCCAGCCAGCCAGCCAGCGAGCCATCTTCGTGCATTTTTCTAGTTTGCCGTCGTGGCCCCATCATCAACACGTTGACACGGAGACATGGCATGGCATCCCATGAAGACACGGAGACACGGAGACACGGAGAAGAGCAGACACACAAGTGGCTACAACATTTCCAGTGGCCATCCAAAAGCCTCGGCTATCCCAGACCCTTGTCTGCATCAAAGGATTGCGGGGATGGATTCTCAACGACGACGGCGGCGGCGGCGGTTGCCATGCGAAACTAATGAGTTGTAACAACAAGCCCATCCATGTACATGGCAAAGGAGACAGAGTTGAAGCTGGTAAAAAAAAGGCATTCCATTCCGAGAGGTAGTTTTAACCCCCCCAAAGCCAAAGCCAAACCCCAACCCCAACCCCAACCCCAACCCAACCCAGTGGGTTAGTGTCCTCAGTGTCCTGGGCACGTGTAGCACATAATTTAATTGTACCCAGTGCGGCGCCAGGAGGGACAGCTTTGCCGGCTGGCTCACTTCTCCGATGGTTATCCATTGGTCTATCCTTGGCTGCTGCTGGTGCTGCTGCTGCTGCTGCTGCTGGTGTTGCCCCTTGCCGCTGTCAGTCAGTCAACGTGAGGCGAGGCGGCTTGATTTAGCAATTAGCCCTCGCCTCATCTCATCTCCTATCCCTATATCCTATACCCTCTGTTCCACGGCACGCCCCTTCAATCCACGTCGCTAATGAAGTGCTCCCGGCACGGCACAGAGTTCATGAAATTGCAATTTTCGGTGCTCCAGTGGCATATAGCCATGGCATACGGTGCTCGGAGCTCAGAGCTCGGTGCTCTGGCTCCGGGCTTTTAATTTATTGAAATGCACGCTTTCGGTCGTGTTACCGCGCATTAAAATCCTATTAAATATAATAGCATAGTGCAAATAAAATATGTTAATTTGCTTATTTTATGCGACAGCCGGACAGGCAGGCAGCCAGCCAGACACCGACACAGACACAGTGAGTGGCAAGGGGAATTGGAATATTGAATTTAAATACCGGACAATCAGAGCAATCTACGGTGTGATCCTTTTAGCATGCCAATTTTTGTTGTTTCAACGTTTTTTTTACCATTTATTATATTTATTTCGGTTCCATTTCCAATTCTATATCTATATTTGTTTCTGTTTCGTTTCTATATTCCCATCGATAAACGTCTCAATCGAGTACCTGTCCCATGATTTCGATTTTTCTGCTGTTTTGATGACATTCTCCTCCATATAACTCTTCCTCTGGATATTTTTTCAATTTGCGGTCACAGTTTTTTACCTTTTTTTTTCGGGGTTAGCATTTGTGACAATTTGTTAGATTTCACTTGAATATTTATATAGTCGAAATGCTGTTGGCGGTTACCTTCTCTGATCTCTCAAAATGGTTATATATATTTTATGATTTGCGGTCCATGGAATAATTGAAAGTTTATAAAGCTTAATTTGAGGTACATGATGTTCTACAAGAAATTTTATATTAATTATTAGGTAAAATTTAAATTCTGATTGTTCTGATTAACTAATTTTTCAAACAATATTTAAATTTATTTATTTGTGTTCGCTTTGATAATGCCATTGTTATGGCCTCTTTAATTATTTATGTTACATTTTTAGCTGGCTTGATTTTATAAAAGCTTAAAACAATTAAGTGTGCGGTAAAGTCACATTTTTCATTTTTATTTTTATAACTCAACCCACACACCCCCACTTCTCCTCTTCTCACTCTTGGTCTCCGCCTCTTCTTCTCTTCTCCATGTCAAAGTCGAAATTCCATCATCAATTTAAACGATTTTCGCGCTGTCAATCTCACAACTATAATGAAGATAGTATAGTGGCCAGCATAATGGGGTCATTAATTGCTTTCGGGGTCCTGTCCGGGCCTCGGACGATGTCTCTGATGGTCTCTGTGTCTCTTGCGGTCGCGAAATCAGCGTCGCTAATTAAGCTATCAACATTCCCAGTTGAGTTTTCAACAAAATTAAAGCACTTGAAAAGGGTTTATATTAAAATTGAGGACTTTATTATGAAACTGAAATATTTATAGAGAGTTAAAAAATTATGAAAGAAATTTAAAATGGGAAAGATATTTGGGTTTATATTTTAAGATCTGAAAAGGTTTAAGGGTTATAGTAAAAATTTACTCATTTTCCAATCATATTATTAAAGAAAACTTCCAAAATTCATGGAATTTCTTAAAGCACTTGAAAAAGGTTTAAATTAAAATGGAAAACTATATTATAAAACTGAAATATTATAGGGAGTTAAAAAATTATGAAAAATATTTAAATTGAAAAGAGATTTGGGTTTATATTTTAAGATCTGAAAAGGTTGATGCGATATAGTAAAAATTTAATCATTTTCCAATCATATTATTTAAGAAAACTTCCAAAATTCATGGAATTTCTTAAAGCACTTGGAAAAGGTTTAAATTAAAATGGAAAAATATATTATAAAACTGAAATATTATAGGGATTTAAAAATTATGAAAGAAATTTGAAATGGGAAATGGAAAGAGATTTGGGTTTATATTTTAAAATTTGAAGAGGTTTAGGGTTTGTGGTAAAAATTTACTCATTTTTCAATCATTTATGTGAAGATACTTATAGAAAATTTCCAAAATTCATGAAATTTCTTCTTCTACAACCCAAAATAGTGTCCCTTTTAAAGTAGTTTTTGAAAATTAGGTCAAATTCACTTCCCCCACCAAAAGTGGAAATCACAGAGAAAAACCGGCGTGCTGGCGGTCTCCGTGTCGTAAACCTTTTTGTGTAGTTTTCTGCTGGCTCTCCATTATAGAAGTGCTTGTGTGCTGGCTCAGTGATAGAGAGAGAGAGAGAGAGAGAGAGAGAGAGAGAGAGAGAGAGAGAGAGAGAGAGAGGGGGAATCGATTTGACGCGTTCGTTCGAATCGCAAAATGCGGCAGAAACAGAAAATTAAAAACTGTGTGCCAAAATGTTTTAGCCAAGCTGTGAATCGCTGAACCGGACCAACTGTGAGAGTTCAGGGGAGAAGCAGCAGCAGCAGCAGCAGCAGCAGCAGCAGCAGCAGCAGCAGCAGCAGTAGAAGCGGCTTCCCGGCGCCATTTTCCTCCGGAATACATCGTAATGGGTAAATGGTGTGCATGGTGTTTCCTCGTCCTTGCTCCGGCAGCAACTATCCCGTCCTTGATGTGTTCTGTGCCACAGTCACACTTAGACACACATTCGCCACATACTAATGATTGCGTACAAGTATTTTTCCAGCATAACAACATGGTGTAACATCAAAGCGCCTTCCTCGCCAAACGAAACGGAAGCCAAAAAGAGCTTTATGGGTAGGAGGATGGGTAGGAGGGGGTCCTTGCAGCAGGAGGGGAAAAAAGGGGGGGTTTCACCTGCCCAACCCGGCACGTACTCGTCCTGTATTGTCCTGCTGCTGCTGCTGCCACTGTTATTGTGTCCTTTTTGCTCTTTCAAAGCGGGTATTCAAAATATTAGTCTAGGAACTGTAATGGAATTTGGAAAAATAGTAAATAAATGTATTATTTATCTGAGACTTCATCTTTTTTTTTATTTTAATAAATTTTCCATAAAAAAAAACTTGTTTATAAAGCTAGGTTATCTTTAAGCAACCATATCTATGCTTTACTTATAGAAATAATTACCTTAAACAAAATATTCATATTTTTTTCAACCTTTCTCTGGGTTTTTTTTTTGTTTTGTACAACAATTCCCATTTATATTGACCAAACAATTTGTTTCCTTACAACTTTTAGAGTGTTAAAGTTTCGGTTCTATATAAAAATTAGCTACGTTTTTTCGTTTGTTTTGCTTTTATGTTTTGCTGCCTTTTGTGTCGCACACACACACGACGCCATTCATGTTTAATATCGAATTGGTTAATTTATATTATCAATTTATCAATTTATGCGTTCGAAAGTGCTTTTTATGGTCTCACACACACACAGAGGACGTCGCTCTGTGCATCATCAGTTGTGGCGGAAAAAGGTACACTCAAAGAAAAACTAAAACAAAAATAGATGCAAATTTTCATAAAATTCTAGGGAATTTATTTGATAATTTGGTTTATATAATCAAATATTTCATAAGATATTCAAACTGAAGCACAGAAATATTCAACTTCTTTAAAGTAAATAATTCCTAAATAATTTAATTATGTAAATTATTTAAATATCTACTAAAAAATAAAGTTTCAGCTTGATATTAAAATTATTATTATTATTATTAAAATTATTACCATAACTACAAATATTTTACATATTTCCATTATTTTTTCTTTTAACTAACACTTTCCAAGCTTTCTCTTTCAAATTTTCTTAGAGTGTCTCTGTAAAAGGCAAGGAAAGGGGTTGGTGGACAGAGAGAAAGAGAAAAGGAAGCTTCTGGGGAAAAAGGGAATACTTCGCAGCACTCGGGAATTATTATTTTCAATTGGGCCTTGGCACGCTAATGTTTTGGGTGTTAATGTATTCCATTGTTGTTGCCGGTTACATGAATGCACAAACCCACACACACACACACACACACACACACACGGTAACACACACAAAGCCCTAGCAGAGTTCATTTTTTTCTTCACTTATTTTTTATGCTCGACCTTCCCCCGGTTCTTTCTCCCACCTTTCACTTTTATTTGTTAACGTAAAAAAATTCGTAATTCATATTTATTGAGTTTTACTTTTTAAACTTGCATGTTGGGTGCAAAACTCATTGCCGACTAACGGTTATGTGACGGAGAGAGACCCAGTTTTATGCGAGTTATGTGATGTTTTTAAATTTATGATGCGGAACCCTGCCTGTGACAGGTCAGCAACATTGAAAATTTGTTAAAAAATAAAAACAAGAAAAATTCAAAGGTTTCCAGGAAGCTAAATGGAGTGGGAGTTAGGGTTTAGGTTAGTATCTTTAAAATCTTCAGATAGTCTGTTTATCAGTGATTCTTGAGATGGTCTTCTTATTAGAGATCCTTTTGATAGTCTACTTATCATGGTTCCTTTAAATAGTCTTTTTATTAGAGATCCTTGGAAGGTTTTCTCTTCCGAGATCCTTGAAAAAGTCTTCTTATCAGAGATCCTTGAAAAAGTCTTCTTATCAGAGATCCTTGAGATGGTCTTCTTATCAGAGAACCTTGTGATAGTCTTTTTATCAGAGAACCTTGTGATAGTCTTTTAATCGGAGATCCTTAAGAAAGTCTTATTATCAGAAATCCTTGGAAGGTTTTCTCTTCAGAGGTACTTGAAAAAGTATTCTTATCAGAGGTCCTTGAGAAAGTCTTATTATCAGTGATTCTTGAGATGGTCTTTTTATCGGAGATCCTTGAGAAAGTCTTATTATCAGAAATCCTGAAGATAATCTTCCTTATCAGAGATCCTTGAGATAGTCTTCTTATCAGAGAACCTTGTGATAGTCTTTTTATCAGAGAACCTTGTGATAGTCTTTTAATCGGAGATCCTTAAGAAAGTCTTATTATCAGAAATCCTTGGAAGGTTTTCTCTTCAGAGGTACTTGAAAAAGTATTCTTATCAGAGGTCCTTGAGAAAGTCTTATTATCAGTGATTCTTGAGATGGTCTTCTTATCAGAGATCCTTGAAAAAGTCTTCTTATCAGAGATCCTTGAAAAAGTCTTCTTATCAGAGATCCTTGAGATGGTCTTCTTATCAGAGATCCTTGTGATAGTCTTTTTATCGGAGATCCTTGTGATAGTCTTTTTATCGGAGATCCTTGAGAAAGTCTTATTATCAGAAATCCTTGGAAGGTTTTCTCTTCAGAGGTACTTGAAAAAGTATTCTTATCAGAGGTCCTTGAGAAAGTCTTATTATCAGTGATTCTTGAGATGGTCTTCTTATCAGAGATCCTTGAAAAAGTCTTCTTATCAGAGATCCTTGAAAAAGTCTTCTTATCAGAGATCCTTGAGATGGTCTTCTTATCAGAGAACCTTGTGATAGTCTTTTTATCAGAGAACCTTGTGATAGTCTTTTAATCGGAGATCCTTAAGAAAGTCTTATTATCAGAAATCCTTGGAAGGTTTTCTCTTCAGAGGTACTTGAAAAAGTATTCTTATCAGAGGTCCTTGAGAAAGTCTTATTATCAGTGATTCTTGAGATGGTCTTCTTATCAGAGATCCTTGAAAAAGTCTTCTTATCAGAGATCCTTGAAAAAGTCTTCTTATCAGAGATCCTTGAGATGGTCTTCTTATCAGAGA
>VNJQ01002684.1:0-58108 GCA_008042515.1 Drosophila truncata | reverse complement strand
GCCCCCGCCGATGAACGTTGACTGCCTTTCCAAATATTAATCAATATTTATCTAGATTAGCCATGTATGTACCTCCCCCCTCGGGCAGGGGCGAGTGCCTCTTCCTGTTTATTTGAACTGAAATTCAATTATTTTAATGCGTTCTTATTCGATTAATGGGCATTTTATAATGATTGGTAATGGAGTTTTTATGTAGTATTTGTTTTTGGCAGAGGAAATTAGGCGTTACACATGTGGTGTAAGCTCTAGGGAGAGTCGGTAGAGAATTTAAATTTAAATTCAATTAAAAAGGGGAGATAGAAAATATGTTATAATTATTTGGTCAAAGAGAACAATGAAAGCTAATTCTATTTTAGTAAATGATTAAATTCTTTGGTAATTGAAACACCCTTAACTTTATCGTGTAAACTTTGAACTATGCCAGCCGAGTAATAAATTTTCCTAATGAGTTTTCCTGCTCAAAGTTTCCCAATCCCAATCCCAATCCCAGAATATTCATATATCCGAAAAATCGTTTCCCATCAGTCTGTCTGCTTGGCATTTCCGGATTTCCGAGCCCCATAAGTAACATTTGCCATTAGGCAATCCGAAATCCTCTTTCTCCCTATCCATCTATCGATATGCATAAACACACTTAAATAAATTAGGGGCCACACCACATGTGTGTGGAGGGGAGGGAGTAGATGGCCCGAGGCGCCACAAAAATAAAATAAAAATTGAAGCAATTGGTAATCGGATGAATGATATAATTCATTGAGGCCAAATGCAATTTGTTATGGCACCGAAATGGAATGGAATTTGTATTTGGGTCAACAGATCAAAGTGATTAGGCCTTACAGCGATACAGATACAGATACAGATACAGATACAGATAGTTGGGAGTAGAAGAGTTCAATTGCTAATTGCAGTGTGTTCACACAACACTCGGAAGTTGAAATGACTCTGAACTTTTGCAATACATTTTCCGATCTCTGGCCGACTTTGATGCTACGCTTCGGTGTCTCTGAAAAGATTTATTGTTGGACATCTATATTGATGGAACGGTCGCCGGGGAGTGCATTTCAGTGTCTCGTTTTTTCCTCTATTTTTATTACGGGCTCTTGGGCAAAATATTTTGACAAATTTCGTTGGATCTGTCGGACATTTGGCTGCTAATGGTGCGTGCCACAAATTTCCCGCATCGTGTATTCTATAATTAAGCGGATCGGATCGGATCCAGAGCAAGATGTTACTCGTTCCGCGTCCCATGTTGTCGCCTCATAATTGTGCCACTTTAAGTGGGCGTCAACATGATCTGGCCAAGTTGTAGGCCTCGAAACACACACACGCAACTGATGGCAGAAGAACTAATTCTTGTTTCTCCTTGGATTCCCTCGATTTATGAACTGTGAGGGAGAGAACCAGAAATTCATTAAGGTTCTTCTCGGAATATGGTTTCGTGTGTCATATTCAATGTTTCTCCGAAATCCACACAATAAAATATGAAAACTCCTGTATGGCCCAGAGGGGAATTACCCTTTTCCCCGCATAGTTTCCATCAGTTCACAGTTCAAGTCACAGAATCAAATTTATGAAGGGAATAAAATCATGTTTTTGATAATATAAAACCGGATTACAAGAGGGGATTCTTTGGGATGAAGCTGGGAAATGTATACATAAATATTCACAAAAATATAGAGAGTGTATAAATTTTTTGTATTAAGTTTTAAGCTTTCTAAGAAACTCAAGGCTTGGATTTATTTTTCCTGTGGTAAAAGTTTCACCTAAATAAATCAAACCATAAATAATACAAAAGAAAGTTCTTTGGCTTGTCAAGAATTTATAGAAACATAAAACTTCCATTTGGGAGAGAAAATGCTTTGAATGTATTGCAATTTTCCGGCATATGGTTATTGTTACCTAAAAACTGGTTTAAAAAATCCAATATAGCTAATAAAAATGTGCCTAAAAACTCACAAAAATATTAAGTGTGTCTAAATAAAAATGTAAGCTCTCTTAAAACCAGAAACAAAGCCTCAAAGAATTTATTTGCTTCATAAAAACAATTTCAACTAAATAAGCCAAACCATAAATTATACAAAAGAAACTTCTTTAGATGCACAAAGATTTATAGAAACACAAAACTTCCATTTTCGGGGGGGAGGGAAAATGCACTGCACTGCATTTTCAGTTGCATCCCCGGGGGGCGGAAATCCATCAAGGCAGCCCCATTCGCTAAGCTCATTTAGAACTTTTGTGAAAACAAACAAAAAGACCTGAACCCCGGCAATTATCCAGTCAATCAGTCATGCATTTAGAGCCCCATTCATCTCGGTTATTTATTTATTTATTTGTTTTGCCTGCAACTGTGAAAATATTTTGACAATCGCCTCAAGTGATCCGCGATCGCTTTGGCTCTCTGGATTTCCGACTGGGCGCCCTGTCGATGAGGTAATTATTCAGATCATTTGTATATGGCCCAACGCCGCGGGTGCTCCTTGGAAAACTCAGTGTGGGATTATTGTTTGAAGCTTTTTCTTGGCGCCAAACAAAACGCGAGAAGAATAACAAATGGAAGAACAGACATACGCGCGCTGCCAGGAAATAAATCAAATTAGAAATGTTTATGTTGCTTTCTTCCGAAAAAGATACCAAGATACCAAGGGGGGGATACAAAGTGGAACTTTACCGGATTCCTATACCTCTATAACACCTGAACAATTGCTGACGACAAATTGCCAATGGCTCAAACGACGTCATCAAACAGCAGCAACGATTGTCATAAAATGTTTCTTTGACTGGGACGACTCCCCTTTTATTTCTATATTTTCAGCATAACAACAGCAACAAAGTGGGTTTCCCCTTTCCCGCCGATGCTTCTCTGCCCTTAACCTGCACGTGACCAATGACAATTTGCGATCCACTGTCCATTTATGACCCCAGCCGATGGCCAAAGCCGGGAGTCGTTGTCGTTGTGTTGTTGTCGTTGATTTGAGCTTTAATATTTCCTGCAGGCGGTATGTCGAGGCGCCGCCATCAAAATGTCGTAGGCGGAAGTTGGAATGGCTAAGGGGGGACCCCGATGATGATGGTCGTAATGCCAATAATACGATTGCCGATTGGAGGAAGTGGCAGCCCACAAGGAGGCGGCGGTGGAACGAGTGACAGGCTCACCTAAATTAAGTTCGAAATTAGCTGAAACTCAACTTGAGACTTTTCTCTCTGTTGCTGACTTCTAATAAAGTTCTTTTGTTATTTCCTCTTCTTGGGGGCGGAGAAGTTGTAAAATATGGAAAATATACACTCGTTAGACCCTCGTTGCCTTCTGAGTTATTTTATTTGATTTTCATTAGATTGACTTTCGGTTTTGGCCCTTGGCAAATTATTATTATTATGCATGAGCCAACATCAAGATGGTTTCTCTGCTCCTCAGGGGTATTTTTCAATTGAAAAGCGGGACGCTGAAGGGGAGATACTTTGGGGATATGCCACAAATATTGATGATATTGTAGGATAAAAAGGACCGCTTGCCCATAAGTGAGGTCAAGCTTTTTGTGGTGTTTGAGTGCGAGGTCAAGGTTGAAATTGTTAAGGAATAAGTTTATGTGGGCTTGAGAGGGTTTATTTGGGTTAAGTTTAAGTTGGTTTAGGTTCTGATGGGTTGGGTTTTGTATCTTACACTTGGAACTCTGCTAACTAAGAACGTTTTATACTTATAACTTGCTTTAAAATTAAAGGAATTTCCTTTTCTTTCCCTCTCCCAAAGTTGTTAGATTTTGATTCTTTCAAATAGCGTGTCTGACCCACATCATCCATCCAATCCACCTTCACATCCAGCCATCCGTTCCCTTCCGTCCGGCTGTCCATTGCCTGCCTCGTGCATAACCTTACAGGTAATTCTCTAAATTAATATTTATACAAACCCACCTACAGCCTAACAATATCGAAGGGGAAAGGTAACTTAGCTTAACTATTTCTTTCATAATCTTGGTTGGAAAATCTCGCGCTCTCGTTGCATTTGTGGCAGCCAAAACTAATTTTATGATGGATTACTTGGCTGGGTTGGGGGGATCCTCGTATATATTAAACCCTTAAAGCCACCCACCACCTATGAAAGGCACTGAAAGAAATTATTTTCATATGACAATAAGGAAATAAAATATTTGAAAATGTCTTAGAAGTAAATATATTAACAAAAATGCAGGAAATATATTTTTCAACTCATTATATTTATTATTTATTTTCCAAGTTCCTTTTTAAATTTTTACTAATATATTTTCCAGTGGATTTAAAAGCACCTCGACTGTCGCCAGTGCCTCAGAGGTTCCACTTATCGCCTTTGCCCGGCTGTCCATCAAATGCAGCGCTCAACCGCCTTCGCCTTCGCCTTCTCCTCTACACGGTTATCAACCCTCACCTCACCTCCTGACCACTATTAGAACCTCAAAGTGCATTTGCCTTTGTTGACATTTGTAAAATGCAAACAGAACACGCAAAGGCGATAGACAGATAGTCCGTCTGGAATTGTTCGGATAGAGATACGGATACCCGTAGACCAAAACCAAGACCAAGTCTCAGTGCTCCGTGGCCATCACTCAAAGTGATTAGATCGTCGTCGAGCGGGGTAATCGAGTGTAGCGCATGAGATACACGAATGGATGGATGGATAGATATAGATATAGATGGGGATTCCGATTATGTGGGAGCTTCAATTGGGGTTCCTCTCTCTGTCGACTTTATTGCAGGGTAGGTTTTTTTTTCTTTTTGGGAATGCCAAATGGAGTTCTAGCCCTGCTCCGAGTTCGAAGTTGTCTATGTATTTACGATATTGACACTAGAAATCGTGACTTTTCCATAATGAACGGGATTTACACGTGTTTATGGCAGGTCATAAATGGTTCGACACCTCGCAGAAGGGAATTCCCTTCTTCTTCACCCATAACGCCCATCATGGCCTTTGGGCTCTTTCCTGTCGGTAATTTCCTTTTGTAGTCCCACACGGAGCAGAAGTCAATGCTTGAAAAAATATTATTTAAGCTCTGCGAGCACTCTAAAACACTTTTAAAGAAAGCATTAATGCTTTCTATTAAGTATTATTTCTAAAGTATATCTCATTATTTTTCCAAGTGCAACTCCTGCAAAAAAAAAGAAAGAGAACCTTTCAGACTGCATTAAGCTGGAGAACTGGAAAGTTCTCGGGGCTCGGAAAACCCCCCCCTTGGAAAAACACACCTGCTCTTTCACCTTTGACAAAGCTCAGACAATCAGAGTGCTTAAGTGCTGCTCTGCTCCCCAAACAAATGAGACATCGTTTCAACTTTCGGCGAAAGTTTTCGCTTTAAGTCCAAGTCCCCCTTGAAGCAGAGAGTGCACCCACTTCAGAGGAGAGACCTTGGGGTTCGAGGGGTTCCATGAGAACCTAATCGTGGTGGGACATGAAATTCATGCCGCATCGAATTACCTATCCTAGACCGAACAAGAAGAAGATATTATGCAAAATAATATATAATTTTGATAGCACCCAATTTGAGCCTGTCATAACAAGACCGACCTCCTTCTCCCGACTTCCTTTGCCGCCTGCCCCAAAAATCGATATATGTAAAAAATGTTTGCATGACTTTAGGAAATTTAGCAAACTTTTTTTTTGCTTTTCCTTTGTTTTCCTTTTCTGGTGTTTCCCTTTTTTGTGCGAGTGTGTGTGTGTGGAGGGAAGCTTCATTGATATGAAAAATATCTTTTAAATGCAATAAACCAACGAGAAAACGATAGCAAATGGGATGGGGGGGATGAAGGTATAAGGGCGGTTTAGGAAAAACAAGACTCATAAAATTAATATGATATAATAAAGAAAAATTTGCAAGCTGCCAAAAGCATAACGATTGATTCTGAATTATAGCCCAGGGGAACGACAACGAAAAAAATTCGGTAAAGAAACATACAGTTGTGGTAAGCAAGCATAATGGGAATAATATTGGGGTATAAGGTGTATTTTTGGAGAAAATATAACAAGTTGGGTTTAGAAAGGCTTTTATAAGTTTATTTTTGGTCAGGGATATTATTTAAAAAATTATATAAAAAGAAAACTAATCGAATAAAGCCTTTAAACGTCTTTAAAAAATAAGAGGCGAACGTGAGCATGACTCTTCTCATTTAAATAATATATTTAAAAGAGTTATCTAGTAATAGGTATTTATTATAATATTAAATGAAGGCTATGGGTCCTATATTTTCCACCTCAACTGTATCTTTAAGGTACTTATATCGAGAGGAACCTCTGCTGGAGGAGCAGAAGAAAAAAAAATGAGAATGAGGAGCCGAAATCAAATCGAATAAATAACACGCAGCTACACAGACGAGAGAACACCCCAAGAAAAAAAAAAACAGAGAAAAGAAACAGCGGCAACCCAAATATGTTCGGCAATCAATGGCAGACCAACAAAAAAAAATATAAAGAAAAAACTTTCGATGCCGCAAGGAATTTTCCAAGGGATTAGGGGAGCCCGGAGCTGGGCGAGGGTGCGGTTTGGCGGCGACGGGCAGCCACTTGCTCCATGCTCCACATGCAGCGAAATTAATCATGGCATTGTTCGGCGCTTTTCAAAATAATAAATACTTCAGCGCGACTATAAAATAAATTACTCAAAATCATTTCATTTCATTTTCGTTTCACTAACGCAACAAGAGAATAGAATAGCAGGGAATTCGAATTGGTAATGGGAAGGCAGGGCGACAGGGCATGAAAAGGGGAATGGTGGGGGTATTGAATCCGGAATGGCATGTGGATTCCAAATCTACGCACTGGATCATGACAAAACATAGACCCAGAGAGAGAGAGGAAAATATCAGGAACCGGGGGTGGATCGAGGGACAGTTTTAACTTTTCGGTGTCGGTTTCGGTTTCCTCCCTGCTCTGCTCTGCCCTTCCCTCGCACGTGTCAACTTCAAAAAAAAAACGAAACGAAATGCCAGGGGAATTTGTTGATCATTAATAACGTGGCACAGAAACATTTTGGCCACTTAGGGAGCCATGAATGGGGCGGAACTCGGCGGCTGCTCCCAGACAGTTGTCAGCGTCAAAGAAATAATAAAAATGCCCATGGCAAAAATTAATCACAGCTCCAAAAGAGCGAAACGAAAATTGTAACAAAAATGCGTTTATTTCCGAAAAAGCAAATGCAGAGAAAGAAAATATGCAGAAATACGAAAAAGGCCAAGAGATATTATACAAACATTTAGTTTGAAATAAATAAATATAAACCAAAATAGAAATTTAAATTTGTAATTCTTTTTTAAAGGTAAAAACTAACTTCTGGCTCTATTTTTATTTATTTCTTTGTTCTTTTGACAGTTTAATTTATTTTGTTGTATTATTTTTATAATTCTACATTTTATTTAAATTTTGTTATAGATTTTTAGTATGTTTTCCCTGCTTTATAATTATTTTTTACGCCTTTTTCCATCCACTTAAAGCTGTGGCAATTTATTTGAAATTGAAACTAAATTCATGTGCATATTTTGCTAGATTTTCATTTCACTTTTTCGCAGACTCGTCCTGGAAAAAATAAAGAAATAAAAACTGGAACAGCAATATTCGTATTCCCCTTTTTTTGGCTGCTATTATTATTTTTGTTTTCGTTGCAGTTTTGCTTTTTTATTTATTATTTTTTTTTTGTTTTCGTTTCGGCGTCGCAGCCACTTCCGCCCAAAAAAACTTTTAGCTTTTGTTTCCCTTGGTTCTTTTATTTTCTATTTGGCTGCAGCAGCAGGGAATTGTTTTTGGGCAATGGGAATATTTATATGTCAGCGCCCAGACTCGCTCCCACAAGCTCCCTCTACCTAAAATATTGCCTGCGTCTTGCCTTTTTTTTAATTTGGAGCGAAATGTCAAAAAGCTACAGAAAATTAAGTAAACAAACTATAAAAGCAGATTATAAAGCCCCATAAACATAAACAAGAGCTGCGAGGGCTCCATCTCGAGATATGCAAATCAGGGGAAAACGGAAAACTAACTTGAACCGTTGATAACTTCATTAACAAATTGGATCTGAGAGATGGAACAACGAACTAAAAGCAGAGGAGGGAGTCCATCCCAGCTAATTTGTAAATTATTCGTGAATATTCATGGCTCTAGTTTTTCTCGATGCGAGAAAAACACTTTAAAAGGCGTCTCATAAATTTGTCCGGCCCTCCCGCGGATGTTTACAAATTAAATTACTTTTTAAATTTATATATTCACCGTTGAGTTGGATATATTTATGGCAGGGACTGACTATAGTTTCAATGGTAAATAAAGCGCAAACTAAAACATTTTGCATATTAGCCCCCATAGGCGTTATTTTAATTTATAGTTATGAATATAAATGTATTTTTTAATGCCATAAAAGTCTTCAGAACTAACTCTCCCTTTGTTCGTGTAAAAAATAAATGCACTTTCCTGATTTATACATTTTTTTTCTAGCTTTGAATTTATTCATTTCCCTTTCCAGTCTTTCAACTGGGTTTTCTTTGAGATAATCCACCCATCAATCGGTTTTCCGGGGAATATTTATGGGCCGAGTGGCTCTAATTTGTAAATCTCAAACCCATCTCGCACAAACACACACACGACGCACGACAGATAATTTGTCAGATAATGGCTCATCTATCAGTTTTGTGACAAGATTGATGGCTAGATAATGCGATTGATAAATCTCCATTATTTTTCAGCATCCTTTCTCTCCATTTTCCTCGAGTTAATTTCGAGGAAAAGCGATTGGAGGAGCACAAGGAGGATGACTACCACTTCCACTTCCACTTTGACTTCTCTCCTGAGAGACAATGATTTGATTTTGGCCATGTCACTTGCCATGTCATCATCATCCCCCTGGAGAGGTGATTTCTTTCCTGATTTTGCCACACGCCCACCATTTATCATGGGAAAAAATCCATGCACAGGGAGAAAATAGGAGAATTTAAATAGGTTTTAGGCTTAAGTAAAGATTTTCTAACACTTCTAAAGTTTTTAAGCCTTATATTTCAAGGATTTTCTTTTTAAAAATCTATTGCTTATTCAATTCTTAACTTAACTGATATTTTTCAACATTTTTCTAAGCGTACAACTGCCACCAACTAAGTAAGTGAAACTCATACAATGAAGACTCTCTCATATGAGGGCCATGAGGAAAAATGTTGCCGGCAATAAAAGTGTCCATTGATTGGCATCATCCGTCGGATGGAATTCTAACCCAATCACCTCGCTTCCAAGTCACTCACCGCTCGCATTGTGATGGAGATGAGGTGACAGTTACTTCCCATTGAAGGTGTGATCGTTAAATTGAAGCCACAAGCCACAGGAAAGAAGAAAAATATAAAATAAAACCCCCTTTCAAAATTGATTTCGGATCAAATTTGTTGGAAACGTTTAAAGTTTAACAAGCGGCCCTTAAAGTATTGGATTTCTAAAAATAAATACCCAGGGTTATCTCTTAAACTGGTCAGGGGAACTACCATTCTCCTAATCTATTTTTGGTAAAGAATTTCCAAAGTCTTGGGTTTATTTTGAACAAACACAAAACACAGCTCCAATGAATTATTCCCTTGGGGCACATAATAACCTCTGATTACTGGGTATTCCTGTGACAAGTTGAGTTCTAACCAACCCCCGCAATTACATTAAAAATTTACCAGAGGGCAAACCAAATTAATTTCCTTTTTCCTCTATACCCGAAAAATTCAGTGTCCCATGTCATATAATTTTCTACAAATTACGAAGGAATCACCAAGGAGAAGCATACATATATCGATCAAAGGGATTACTATTGATTTCCCCGTACAGTACAGACAGGATATTCCTGCTCCCTCTTTATCTACTTTAGAGCCACTCCTTGCTGGCTGCTTTACAAAAATAGTTGAAAGCATTTCCCAAAAAGAAAAAAAAAGGGCAAAGACACTAACATAATAATACACAACAAATAAGAAAAACAACATGAAAGCAAGGACCTTACACACACATACAATTACAATCTCGGCGGAAAATCGCTTATGCAGGAAGCACTTTTCTTGGTAGCTCAGATTTTCCACACAGCGAGGAAAACTCTTATCCAAACCCTAATGCTGCTGCTGCTACTATACATTTTTTCCCTGCCGCCGAGTGTTTTTGTGTGTGGGAACGTGATTTCAGCATAATTCCGTATATCAGCGCACAAATGGAGCATGCCACACGTTCTTCCCTTCTCCTCGAGGAGGGGAAAAAGGCGCAGGAAGGACACTCGTAGCGAAGCCACAGTCACGGCCACGGGCTCAAGGAAAAGGACATCCCACAAAACACTCGTCGTTGCTGAGAGAGATATAGAAAACCAGACTAACTGCACTTTTCCCAGTCTGGCCTCCTTTTCTCCGCAGGTCAAGTATTTTATAAACGAAAGCCAGAAATTTTACTGGGAAATCTCCGCACAAATATGGATGGCGGCGACGGCAAAGGCTCGAAACGTCAAGAGTGTTGAAAAAATATAAACTCGATGAAAAGGCCGACAGAAAAAAATACAAAAAATACAAAAAACACTTTGAATGATTTGTATGTGAAGCATATATGAAGATGGCAAAAGGTTGGATCAAAAAGTTACTAAATAAAGAAATGTTTACTTAAAAAAATTAAATTTAAAACAGGGAAAATCTTTAGAAAGATTAAAATATATCCTTAACTTTATTTTCCTCTTAAAATCTTGAAGAAATCTGCAAATACTAGAACTTTAAACACTCCTTTTTGAACTAAGCACTTCTTTTAATTAAAAATTATTATAAAAAACCTGTTCTACCTTCCACAAAACTCCAGAGACCACCCTCGCTCGACCGTGTTGCGGTCAGAACTAAAAACGAAGCGAAATCCATTGATTCATTGAGTGCCAATTTACAAATCGAAAAGGCAGCCGCTGCTGCCATTGCACAAACAGCAATCTCAAGCGAAATCGGAATGCCAATGGGCAGGGTGAATCGAAATCGGAGCACACACACACGGAAATGGAGAAGGGGGAAGTAAAGAGGGTGTAGGTCCTGGACCCACATCCATTGAGGGCTCTCCTCTACAAGGGAAAAACATGAAAATCGAGTGCTTTAATATTTTGAGCCCATTGATTCTTGAGCTGCGCTCCTACGGGCTTCGGGCCACCCGCTGGCACCGCTCCGAATGCATACACTTCCTCCGCATATGTACACATGTGTGTGTGTTTGCTTAAAACGTTTCCCAGTTTCCCTAGGATTTTCCATACAGAAAATTTTCATTCATTCATTCATTCATTCGGGTTGCCTGCCGCCCCCGCCGCCGCCGCTGCGGGTGAGTAATTTTTCAAGTATTTTCCATGTTTTTCCAACAGTGTCTGCCCTGCTCTGCTCTGTCCTGTGTGTGTGCTTAGCTCCTGTCGAGGGTCGACGGGTCCTCTGCCAATATTCACGAAAAATCAAAGATTAAAATGAGCAGCGATTCCCCTCCTGGTGATAGGATAGGATACAGGCAGCAGGACCTCTTCGTATTTGCAAGAGCGCTTAGCCCCGGGTCAGGGTTTCGGGTTCGGGATCGGTTTTGATTTCGTCACCAGATGCTGCAGCATTTTTACACAAATTATTGTACAAATATTTGACTTTCCAAAAGACAGGGAAAAAAAGCAATATAAAAAAAAGAGAAAGACAAAAACAAAAGCTGAAACTCCCGCGCGCTACACATTTATTGAATTAATGGATTATTCCTGCGTCAAAACAGCTGCGACCTCTTCACGATTTGCTGTTTTTTATTTGTCACTACATCCTCATTCCCCCAGCAGGGGGATTATTATTCAAAGCATTTTCCAACGACCTTTTTTTTATTGATGTATACATATATATATATATTCTGGCATGGAAATTGAAGCCAACGTCAAAGCCAATGCATTTAATTAGATCGAGAATTAACATTTTAATCCCTGAAAATTGTGTAGAAATTGAATCCCATTTTCGGTTTAATTCGACTAATCAAAGTCAATGAGGTGGGGGGAGTCTCATTTGGTTTGGACAGAGTGGAAAATCAATTTCAGTTTCAATTAAAATGGAAAACCTTTTGATTGAAGACCCCTTATGACAGGCCATGACCACAGGCGGTCAATTTTCTGAAAACTGAAAGTTTATAGATTGTTTATAAACTTATGATTGAGGGGCTTGAAAAATACTTATTTAAAAGGTAAAGAAAAGATTTTTTGGGTCTATAAAAATAATAGGAAATTATTTACAACCTATAGGACTCTACCTTATAGAAATTGAACCAAAGATACATCCCACAAATTATTTTCATTGACTGGAGAGTTCAAACAAGAGCTTCTTTTGCCTTACATTAATTCCATAAAATCCCTTGTATTTCTTGTTTTTTTAACCCTTCAAATTAAACCTTATTTCTGGGCTATTCTTTCCATTTTAGCACCCTTCCATAAACGACGCCCCTGACCCCACTGCAGCAGTTAAAGGCATACCGTTTGCATGTTCAAATTACATTGAAATCCGAGGAAAAAAAAGGGCCGCCACAATCACAAAGCGGCACAAAAACCATTTCACAATTTTCTGTTCCAATTGGCCAAAACACACACAGAACACAAAGTGAGGGTTTTGGCCATTTGTAGGCTTGCCTTTAGTTGGGGTTATTTTTTTATGGGCCACATGAATTTCAGTTGTGGCCACACAACATAGAGAGAAAGAGAGAGAAACCATGTGTGTGTTTTCCTCAATTTGGCCAAAAAGTTGAACATTAAAATGCACTTGTTAACAAGTAATTTGTTGGGAATGGCAGATATTTGCTTATCGCAGCCATGAAATCAGTTTTGGTAAAAAAAAGGTTGAATATTTGATTAGACACAGAGAAATGGTATAGAGAGAGTCTCGTTAGGGCCATGAACCCTTACTTCCTGTGTGGGATATACTAACTACATACTCAAGGGGGTTGGAAAAACACAGCTCTCTATGGGAACAAGTGCATCCACTTACAATTAAGATTGTAATCACTTCGAATGGTGTTATAAATAAGTCAAAAACCTATGGACAAGGGAAGAATTACAAGATTACCATAACGAGGCAGCATCTGAAAGCACTTACGAGTCCTCAAACTCAGTCTCAGTTTCAGTCCCAGCCTCCTCCTCTATCTCAATGAGCGACCATTCGGCATGAATTTAATCTTTATTGGAGGAGTCACTGCGAGTCAAGTGGGAGAGCAGAAGAGAGAAAGTACTCGAAAGTAATGTTTCATATGGAGTATCCCGGAGTCTCTCTGGCAGCATTCCGTTCCGACAAATCCCCGCAGGCGAGACAAAATCAATTTCAATCAAACAAATGCAGCGAGACGAAGAATGGGAGGCAGTCCTCGTTGCCGTCGTCGTCGTCGTCGCCTTCCCGGTCTCAGTCCCCAGACCAAATCCACTCAAGTGAACCAATAAAAACATGAAGCAAAAAAAATATATAATTCCTCTTTCTGACGGGGGGTGAAAATTTCATTCCTATTCCCTCTCAATTTTTTGTATATATTTTTTGTAGGCTGGCTGAGTCACTGGAAATGAAGTGCATGTAACAAAATAATTGAGAATAATCGAATTTAAATCACATTTGGCTTTGACACTGATGACAATGACACAATGATGATCGTGATCACTCGAGGGGTGACTTTTTGGGCTAAACAAGGGTGAGGAAAGTTCAAATTGCTGCCGTTCCACATGTCACCAATTCGAGCGTAAAGAAAAGTGTCAGAAACAATATCGAAAAGTTACATTTGTTTGTTATTTTTGATTGATATTTGATTGTAAAAAAATATAAGAGAGATTACGAATTAATTGAAGGGGTTTTATGTATTAATTAGAAATGGTTTCTAGGGAGTTTTGTAGAGTTTTTGGTTTATATTATTTACTGATAATAAAAGTAATTGTTTTTGCTTATATTCTTTTTTAATTAATGAAGAAGTTCACAATTTTAAACCCTATATTTATATCAAGAAAAATCTAGTAATAAAACCCACTATTTTCCTCTATTATAGTTTTATAAAAACCTCAATTTTCAACTCATTTCTTTGATCCTTTAATTTCTTATAAACACAGTTTGTTAATTACTCAAATTTAGAGTCACAGCTGCAGTCACAACTTCTGGGTTGATTCCTTTGGGCATTGCCATTGAAGCAAGACATTTATGCACGATCCCCGAGATCCGGAAAGTCAGAAAAATGTTATTTCCCAGTTTACCATTTCCCATTTCCCATTTGGCCCGTGCAATTAACCCTCCATGGCCGACGGTTCCTGCCAGATGTTTGGACTGTTGTTGTAGGGTTACGCCTTCGCTTTTGGGATAATGGGAAAACTAAACGCAATTGTAGACCGAGGTTCGAGGTCCCTGATATATATATATATATGAACAAACTCATTGACATGTTCTCTAATTTCATTTGGATGTCCGTAAAATGTCATTATGGTAGAAAATCTAACCCGAGGGGCAAGCGAGCATTTAAAATTGTTGCATTTTTCATGAACTTTGGTTCGTGTTTTGTTTCTAAATTGAAAAATTTAATTTCTGGCTTAGTTTTTGTTCAGCTTTAATTGGAATTTATGGTCACATCAAATAACACCCTAACCCTAGGCCAAAACAAGATGGACGTACAGTCGGGTGTCCCGACAGTAGAATACCCTGTACCCTGGACCGCTCCCCGTGAATTGAATTCGAGACAACTTACAATTACTTTAACGAACGTTCTAGAAATAGCTGTGACTTTGTTTCGCTGTATGTATACAGGCAAAGAATGTGACCATTGCAAGTGTATTGGTGCATGTGTTATTTGGAGCCCTTTGCCTTGGCTGCCTCTTGTATACATAATAAGTATAAAGTAAAAAGCCTATATCTCCGCTATTTATGGCACGATCGTAATGAAATTTAGGCAATCTGTGTATTTTCATAAAATACATCAAGGTTGTGAATATAGTTTACCTAACTTTATAAATTTAGGAGATATACGTTTTTTTCAAATAGCTCCCCAAAAAAGGGGAGCAGCAAAAATTTAAAACAAACTTGATCTGCGTGCAGATATAAGAAGTCTAAGTCCCAAGTTTGGTGTCTCTAGCTCTTATAGTCTCCGAGATCTAGGCGTTCATACGGACAGACGGACAGACGGACAGACGGACAGACGGACAGACGGACAGACGGACAGACGGACAGACGGACAGACGGACGGACGGACGGACAGACGGACATGGCTATATCGACTCCTTAAGTGGTCCTGTCCAATATTTAGGTAACTTTTGGGGGTCTGCCACGCCTTCTTCTGCCTGTTACAGAATATCGCACAAAATTATAATACCTTTGTACCTTTGGTACATGGTATAAAAAAAGTGTTAATGTCTAAATTGCTTTTGTTTTATGTGTTGTGTGTTGTGAGTTGTTGTTGTTGTGGCAACACCAACCCCACATTAAATACCAAACATTTTCAACTGGTTTTCTGCGGTTACGCTGTTTATATTTCAATTGAGGTTTTCACGCAATTCAATGTTTTTCCCTCGGCTGTTTGTTCGTTCGTTCGTTCGTTCGTTTGTTTGTTTGTTGTTTTTTGGTTGCCTTTTATTTATTTATGCCGTGCTACTTCCGTCGAAATGTGTATCATAAAATGATATGGAAATGGTAAGAGCAAAGGGTAGTAACTCACCTTCGTCGGCCGTTGCCGGGTGCTGTTCGGCTTGGACCATCATCAGCGTGGACAGAGCTGCGGTTAGGACTAGAAGGAAGGCCGTGGCCAGCTTTTCCGCCTTGGAAAATGTATCCATTTTGGGGAATTTTCCCTTGTCTGGACTCCTCCTTGACTTTACTCGAACTACCTTTATTCCTTTCTGCTTTTTTGTGTGTTTTTCTGGCTACGTCCTTGTAATTGTTGCTCTTTAATTTTCTTCCTTGGTTCGTTGTTTTTTCCGTTTGACTTGATTCGTTTTCGGTTTTCTATTTTTTCGTATTTTTAAGTCGTTTTCATAAGTTGTTGCCCTTTGGTTCTGGCTGCAGTTTCGTGATTTTCTCGCTTTTTCCTGCAGCTGCTTGCATTTTAATTCTCATCTTTTCCACTTGATTTTCCCTAGCTCTCTCTATTCACTTTGATTTCTCCATCACAAGTCCTGGATTGCTGCTGCTGACATTTGCCACTGAAAATAGAAAATAACAAGGAAGAGCATTTATAAACAATGGGAAAACACAAAAATTTTCACGAATTACTTTTCATTTATGCACAGTTTTTGGCATCGAGGGGAACACGCAAAAAATAAGAGCAACAAAATATTGAATTGCAAATCGGAATTGGGAGTTATTCCCCCACATTTTCTCTGGGAAACTTTCGTTAGAGGAAGGGAAGAAAATCTGGTAACCAGGAAAATCTGCATACTGGAACGTGTTCGATCATCCTTGCTTAATTACAAAGTGCAATATGCCAGGAATTGGGTTTTGGGATGTGACTGCAAATCGGAATTGAAATGAGGTAACTACGGGAATCAAATCATAGAGAAAACTATAGAAAATTCTGAATAACTTGCTTGATTTTTAACTTGAACTGTAAAAGTTTTCTTAAGTATTCTTGACATGGGTTTACATTCCCACACTCCCTACTTAAAATTAAACTCACACCCCAGAAACCTGTCCAATTTTCACCTCTAACCAATTGGATCAATACGTCAACGCCTCTTCATTGAAATTCATCAGGAACAGAAACTTTACAGACTTTGGACACGCCCTCGAAGAAGAACACCGAGAACCCCTCGAACAAACAGGACTACAAAAGGTACAAAGCCACAGGGATATCCCCGCAGGATCCGGTCTGTTTTCCCCCTCATTTGGAATGCAATTGCCCGACATCGTGTAACCCAATAAGTTTAATGACGTTGCGCGCTCTCTTCTGGGCGGCCTGGAAAATGACTTAAATATTTAAAATGCCAGCACAGACAGGGACACAGACCCTGGGAGCAATATCTCTGATAGATTACAGCCGAGAGTCGCCCACAACCTTGGCAGTTGTCCTGTGCTGTGCCGGGGGCCGTGTAAATAATAAATAAATAAATATTGTTATATTTAACAACAATGTCGGCTGGCGGGGTTAAAAAACATTCGGACTTGGACAAATAGAGTCCATGGAAAAAGCAACGGGGTTATGGAATATGAAAGTACCGGGCATATACTGGCTATATTTTTGTCAACCTTTCAACATGCCAAAACAAATTGACCTCAATTTTTTATTACCAGTTGGGAAATGCACAGGAAAAGTAAAATTCTCTTCTTTTTTTTGGGGGTGAAGTGCAGAGAAAGGTAAAATATAACTTAATGCTGGCCAAATACAAGGATTTAAGTATCTGGTCGCCCCTTTTTTTCGCTTTTCCCCTCAACACTTTCCTTTCCTTTCAGCTTTCCCTCTCGTTGTTGTTACGTGTGTGTTACTTATGTGCTCTACTTTATTTGCCTCTATTCTTCGCTTTCTTGAAGCAATTTAGCAGCATTTTGTTTGGCCAAAAGGGGCTTACAACGATTCTTCTAATAGGGAGGGAGCAGTCAGGAGCGGAATATGGTTTATGGAGGGGAGTTCTGTATTTTAGGGATATTTAAAAATGGTTAGAGGAGAGATCGTAATAAGATTTTAAGAGATTTTATTGAAATTTTATATTTTAATGTCATAAATTGTCTTAGCACTCCTAAAAAAAATTATCAAAAATATATTTCTTCTACAAAAAAAGCTGTTTAAAAATGTATTTCATAAAATAATGCTTTCAAATTAGACTTAAACACTTTAAACAAGCTCTTTTTGCAGAACCAAGGCTTCAAATATTCTTAAAATTTATTACTTTGCATATTTTAGTCTTCTCAAGTCCGGAAAACTAGACTTTAAAAGCCCAAACAAATTTTAAATATTTTTTTTAGACCCAGAAAAGTAATTTAGAGAGGACGTTGGGACTACATTGCCTCTAAATTTAATTTAAACAATTTAAATAATGATTTTTTAAACTCCCCTTGAACTGTTCCACTACGCTCCTGTTTATTTTTCGTAAGCAGTAAATACTTAGAGGTAAGAGAGGGCAACCACAATTTTCCGTGGGGCAGAAGTAGCAGCAGCAATAGAAACTGAAACAGGAAAACTGAAGACCGAGAACCGAGGACCTACGGAAAACTGGCTACAATGCATGAGTTGCCATTCATAATATTAGCGCGACGAGGCGAGCCCAACAAAGGCAGCTTTCCACGCTTTCCACAGCCCTTAGCACCTCAACCCTCCCTTTACAGATGAAGAAGGAGCCACAGGAATTGGTAAATAAGGGCAGGAAAAGCTCTGGCTGAGAAAGAGAGAAAACTACACGTGTAGGCAAAGCAATCAACAAGCAGGATACGAGTCGAATGAGTAACATAAATAATAAAAACCAAGGAGCAGGAGCCAGTTGAGGTGAAAAGGAGGAGGAGGACGAGGAGGAGATGGCTGGAGCAGGCTCAGACATTTGTATGAATGATGTCTGAGAGACCAGGACGACGACGCATGAATGGCAAATGGCGAAATGGGTGAGTGACGAGTGGCAGGCTCGGCTCCTGCCACCTGCCTGAGCAGGATGGCCTGCTTATTTATGCTGTGCCTATTGCTTCCACTCGAGACCCCAGCAGACGTACATATCCTGGCCCAGGCCCAGCCAGTGGAATATGACGGCAAATAGAAAATATTTATGTATTATGCAAAACGGAATGCGTAGGAGCTGCTGCCAGAGCACCAATAATGGAAACCTGTTGTCCGGGAAATCTAATTTTCGAGATTCCCACACCTGGCAAGGTTGGAAGGGGAACCTCCTCTTTAACCCATAACTCAGACAGGCGAAGGAGGAGCACATGGTTATTTAATTTGGCCATTCCTGCAGCAGCCACCCCAACTCAAAGCGAAATAATGGCCAGGTGAAAGTGCAGGTGTAGAAGATGGTTGCCAGGTGGCGAGAGGCAACTCTCCCACAGATAAGATATGGTTTGATAACTGAAGAGGGACTGGAGGGGGGTCTGTGATGAGTGTTAAGTGTGGCAGAGAGATTAGCAGGGTGATTTTTGGGTTATTATCGGTTGGTTATATTTTCTTGGAGGTTTATGTAGCTTCTTCTTAAAAAAACTATTATTTCATAGAGTTTTTAAATATTTAAATAATAAATAAATGGTTTTAATATACAAAGCATATTTTCTAAGGTTTTCAAAAAGGTTTCATGGCCTTTAAAAAATATTTATTAAATCCCTGAAACTTGTACTTGTACACACACTTTTCTTGGGGTAATATTTAACCTACAACCTTTTACAATCTCTCCAGATTTTCCTCTTATTTTTTTTTTTTTTAACATTTCTTTTCGCCCAACTGAGTGAACAATGCGAAAAATTCTTGGCCAATTTGCATAAGTGATTTGCTCTCCCTTTTTATTCCCCACAACTGGAAGCTTTTGCCTCTGATCTCTTCATTTCGTATCCTGTGGAGCCTCAAAATCCCGCTGCTGCCACCCATGTCCTTTTAGCCGTCTGTCTATCTGGGGCACAGGTGGGGCGAAAGAGAGATGTGCAGCCAGGAAGGTGGAAAAAAGTGTGTGCAAAGATATGTGAGAGTGTCAGCAACGTGACGCTTATAAATTTATGAAGAAAACTTCTCAGGCAGCAGCGAAAAAAAAAAAAAATATATATATATATATAAAAAGAAGGAGGCAGGAGCAGCCCCCTAAGGACCTGCCCTTTATTTCTCCATTCAAGAGAACACACTGAGCTCAACGTGAGACTGGACCATGTCGCATTGACAGCTTGAACAGAGAGAGAAACTATAACTTATAGTTTGGGGATTATTATTTGATTAGGAAATATTTTTGAATATTTTTTCTAAAGGAATAACTAATTTTGAAGCCTGCAATCCTAGAAATATCTTGGTAATTGTACTAATTTTAAATATTTCTATATAATAATAATTTACCAACTAATTTCTTCCTGTTTTATCCTCCTCACAGTTTGAGGAAGGCCCTAGGACACAGAGACTGCAGTAAGTGAAATTAATTAAAAAGGACGAATAGCGTTAGTCAAGGATTGTTTGGGGGTAAGGTGGGCGGGACAACTGCCACTGAGTTTCAAGCGTAAAAGAGATGAATGGACTGGGGACAGACGATGAATGGGCAAAAAGATGTCAACACTTTGTTGGCAATGATGACGTCGTCACGTTGTCGTTGTTGCTGCTACGGCTACTCCTCCTCCTGTATCCTTGTTGTCCTGTCTGACGCTGGTCCTTCCGGCCACCAGCCTTCTATCCATCCATCCATCCATCCACATCCATTGTTACTGCCATTGTTTCATATTGCTCTTCTCATTCTCAGCTCAGCTCAACTCGACTCTTGGCAGTCTGCTGCTGTTTATGAAGTGGCCAAGAGGAACGACGACGACGACGGAGTGGCGTTGTTAATAATAGAATGTTACTTCTATTTTGGCTCGCTTCGCGTTACCATCTCCGTTGAGGCAAGGAGCGAATCTCGCTTCTGGTCTTTCGTTTCTGGTTTCACGGAGCTCCTCCTTTTTTTTTTTTGCTACTTGTTTTTCTTCCACTTGAGAACTTGAGGAGTTTTTCACTCCTGTAAACTTTCTGCCACTTGAAACAGAGAGTTCAAAGAGGAGGGGAGACGGAGCTGCAGCAGGAGCAGAAATATCCTCATTTAAATAAAAGAGTTTAATATTTTATTTGACTGACTCCTTGGCTTGCAATTATTGCTCTTCTTTCCTTTTTCTGCTTTTAATGAAATCAAAAGAAGAACAAACGTTTCTGTCTAGGGTAATCTCAGCTTTTATTTGTTTTCTCAACTAATTGCACTCGATCTCTTTTCCTTTTCCTTTTTGGGGAATTCACAAAAATTCATTCAAAGTTTGAACATGTTTTCATTTGGTTGGGAAAATCAAAAGGCAAATAGCCTGCCATCAAATTCCAGCTATCTTCACAAAATTGCCAAGCCAAACAAAAGGTTTGGTAAACATTTCCATGAATTTTATGCATATCCATGTTTTATTTTATTTTTTTTTTACATACTATATGGTTCATATATATATATTTTTAATTAAAGCAAAAAGTGAGAGCAGTTATTCCGATTTCCCTGAACAGGGACAATGGCAGAGCAAAGCTCGTAAAATTTCAATGTCAACAATTTTCGCTCCACTCCTCCCTCTGGCTCATAAATATATCCCATATATGCCCCCAGTCTGTGTGTGTGTCTGATTCTATATCTATGACAAAAAAAAATTGTTTATTTAATGGAGGCAAATCCTCCAGCCTGGAGCTCGGCTCGTCCCCTCCCTCGGCTTTGAACCTGTTTACATTTTACTTTTTCAATGTACTAAAAATGCGTTTTTAGCCGACAGAAAAAAAAACATAACAAACTGAAAAGGTGGAATAAAAATGGTTGGGGGAAAATATATTATAGAATAGTTTTTACCCTAGAAATGGTACAGGAAACTGTCTAAGAATTTTAGAAATATAAAATAGAAGTTATTATTTAATAAAGAAATGATTTTGAAACCTTAAATGATTTATATTTTAATCCAGAAATTTATATTATACAAAAGGACATATTTAGAAAAGATATTGATTCAGGAAAATATTTTTAAGCAATTCAATTTATTATTTATTTATTAATTTCATGTAATCTATTAAGAAAATCATTTTTCAAACTTTATATAAACTTCTATAAGCTAATAAATATAAAGAAATTAATATACAATCCATTAAAAAGGTCGTTTTTCTGTACCCTTTGTGGTAAAACCCTAATTGCTTAGAATTTACTTCCTAAACATACATAAATTTATCTAAAATCGTTCAAGAATATTTTTTAAAATAAATAAATACAACTATATATTTTATTGTTTACAAAATTTTAAATAGCCCATCAAACTCTTTTTACAAGCGAATGGTTATAGGGTGGAATCAGAACAGGATCCGATAAACTCATGGGATTGTGGACTGTGGAGCAGGGACTCCTCTGCCGTAACGAGTCAAAAGGCACTCACACAAATATACAGACACACAAATATACATACACACGAGACACACACACACAAACATACACAAAGAGGGAGACTCGGAGGAGGTAGTCGCATATCCTTGGCACATTTCATATGGATAACAAATGCTTGGAAAATTATTTTCAAATGCGCCGCCAAAGCAAAAGCGCGGGGAAGTACAAAAAAAAGAGGTAGAGCCTGTTTCGGTTTCTTTTTTTCTTCCCTTTTTAGCCTTGAGAGTGTACCCCACATATTTTTTACACCATTTTCCCCACACCATTTTCCATTTTCCCCCAAGGAAGAGCAACAGCAGCTACTTTGTTGCCTAATACAAGGGGTTAAAGCGTGTTTTATTGGCCGCGCTGCTTGTTTATTTCGTTTTCCCATTTTGGCTTCTTTTTATTATTACATTTTAAAAATTTATTTCCTTTTTTGTTAACTGAAAAATATGCAAGAAAATTCCCTTTGCTTCAAGTAGACTTTTTGAGGCAGAAAAAGCGGAAGTTACGCTGCGGTTTTCCCTGCCTACGCACGTGCCATCTCTGTTTTTCCGCCGCTTTCCCTCTCACTGCCTTCCCTTTGCACGTGTGTTAATTGGCGGTCTAGGTGTTTGACTGTGTGTGTGTGTGTGTGTGTGAGTATTTATTCAGGTGAGCAACAGGATTCGCCTTTTCCTTCTGCCCCCCCGTTTGCCCCTTGCTTTTGGCCTGTCAACTTAATTGGCTTCGGTGTGAAATTAATTGGATTTCTCTGCTCCTTATCTTTGAATGATTTTTTTCTGTATTTATCTTTGTTTTTATTATTTTTTAATTACCATTAAAACGTAAGTGGGGGTAGAGCACAGATTGCATAATTGACTGCGATTTGATTTGGCTTTAAATTGGGGTTTCCCAGGAGGTTTCTTCGTTATTTAATTTGAAAAAGTTGAATGACTCTGAATTGAGGTTTCTTAGTTACTTATTTATATTTTATGTGAATTAAATTGAGGAAGAAAAAACAGAATAAATGGTTTTAAATAAGGATTTCATTGTAGACAAATTGTTTAAAGGAAGAGAATATTTTTTATTCATATAAAAAGAAAGGCGCTCTTAGCCTTTATCATATCCAATTTTTTCCCACCTTCCCTTATTCCTGATTAACAATATAACTACCAACTAATGGCCACCATTTATCAAGCTATTAATAAGCTTTACTTCAAATGCTTTTACTCACTCCCTCTGAGAAAACGCCACTATTAATATTTACCCAAAACATTGATCACTCCAGTAAGTAGAAGGGATTTACATTAGCAAATGTAATATTTTCTCTGTGATATATACGAACTGTTATCTCTGGCAGAGTCCGGCGAATGTAAATTCCACCCCGACGACGACGACTAATGCAAAGTTAGTTAAGCGGACTAAGTTTAGCACGCGATCTTAATTACGTAGAAGGGCGAACTTTTAAGGGATGAGAATTGCGTAAGCCCCCATCTCTCCCTCTCTCTAGGTGGAGGTAAGCAGACAACACCACCAGCAGACGTAGACCACTTGGCAGGAGGGTTTGGGCCGCGGCAGGCACTTTATGGCCATAACCGAAAGTGCCATTGACTGTAGTCTCCGTTCCCGTCCCCCTCTTGCCGTTTCTTCGCTGCGATTACCTGCGGGCGACAACCCTAAAGCTGACGCCAGCCCCTGGCCACACCCACTCTCATAATGGGGATTAACTTTAGTCCCGACAAACAAAAGTCCCGAGCAAAAAAATACAGCAAAATAAAGGATAAAAGCATGTGCTGCGTTTTTAATGCCCTTTCTTGGAGGGTATTTGAGTTGTTTAAATAAATTTGATAACGTAAAAAGGCAGTAGAATATTAAATATTTACAGAGGGTATAATTTTTTATAAGTAAAAAATATTTAATGACTAAATAAATATAGTTTGAAGATCCTCAAACTCTAAAACCAAAGAGAAAATAAATAAATGTAATGGTATCTCAATTTTCTTATCAGAAACTATTTAAATTACAAATAAATTCTTAAAAAGGCTGTTAAATATATAAAATATATACCAGAATATTAAAAATATTTTTAAAATATTATTTACTTATTAAAGTGTATTTCTAACTTCGATTTCTTTGTACAATTTTAATGTTGTTACATTTTTTCTGCTGTTTTTTTTTCGTGGGTCCTAAGTGCGACTCTGACATATGCACAAAGGACCACGCATGCAAAGAGGGGGGCTGGAAAAACCCCTAGGAGAGGGGTCTGAATAAGCCTGGCATGAAGGCGGGAAAAACTCAGCGGGACACGCACCACGCAAAACATTTTTCATCGTTAGCAGCCATAAAGAAGACAAAACCAGGCATCAGTCCCCGCTCTCCACTTTCCCTCCCAAAATTTTCCTCTGTATCCGGCCACTCTTTATCCTTTCCCATATCCTTACCCCTCAGCCAGACCCACAGACCACAGCTAATGCAAAAACAAACATAACACCAGCGACCAAAACAAATTTGCACAATGCACCAAGGAGAGAAAAAAAGGAAAGAGGATACAACTAACACATGATAACAACAGTTTTCAGTTTTCATTTTTCCTTGTTTATATTTTAGTGACACTTTTTTAGCAGCTTCAATTTAACTTTTTTGGATATGTTTCAAACTATCAACAGTGATTTTTGGCTGGATTTTAAATGGGATTATATTTAAGAGTTCTTTATGGGAGTTATGGAAGTTTTTCAAATAATTTGTTAAAGTTTAAGAATGAAAGATTAAAGTGGGTAATTTATTTCTGTGAAAAGTAATATTTAAAATAAATTTATAGAGCTAATTTGGTGGAAGATTACCTAAAATAATTGATAAACTATTTAAATACTTAAAAAACATTGAAAATAAAATACATTAGCTTAGGAAACTTGCTTAATTTTCTTTTTAAAAAATAGTTTATGGTTCTAAAACCTACATAGAATCCTAAATAACCTAATCTCATCTTTTAAAACCACAGTGGCAGCCGTCTTTTTTCGGAATCTTATATGCGGACAGTACCTCGACCTGTTCTCCCTTCGCATATTGGTTGTGCACACAAACACACACATGTTTTGTTCTTTTTTTTATGTGGCGCCAGCAGAACACCCACACTTTTGCACTTATATTTTCCTGCTGCTCCTGGGTCCCCTTTTATGCCCCCTTTTTTCGTCCAAGAGCGGCTAACGATGGGGCAAGGAAAAAAGGAAAAAAGGGGAAAAAGGCGGCGACTAGGCGTGAATTATGACCTATTGAAACCTCAAACAAGACCCAGGCTCAACAACAACAACTCACTGAGTCACTTTTCCCCCCTTGTTTTTTCCCCCGAAACACACACTCCTTTATTTTCCTTTGGGTCTCAGGACGCTCCTTGCCGCCACCCGTCATCCGTCCCCCCCTTGATGTCTGCAATTTTTACTTTATGACTTTATTCTGTCCTCGTTTTATGCATTTTTTATGCCGCTCCGTTGCGGTTTTCTCACTTTGTTGGCCGACAAATCCACCAAACACACACAGAGAGAGAAAGAGAGGAGCGAGTGAGAGGGTTAATATATACTTTATCCAGTCAAGCCCTGGCTTTCTCCTTCGCCTCCCCGATCCTATATCCTGTTTCTATTTGAGTTTGTATCCCTGCTGCATTATTTATGCATTATTTAGTTGAAGCGACAACTATTGGCTGTCGGACAGCTTAATGGGTGTAGGTTAATGGGTGCCACATGTGAAAAATGAGGTTTACTCCTGGGTTCGGCATATCTAAGGGATATATTTAAGGGTTATGCATGCAGGTTTCTCCTTATGGATTTTGTAATAGAAGATGGGTTTGCTGGGGTTTTAAGGCAGGGATTTTGAGGTATTTACATAAAGCTTTGAGTTATTTAATAGAAGGATATTAATGAGGGCACTCGAAATGTCCGTAACATCTGTTTAAATAAGCCTGACTTGGTATTTGGTGCTTTAGAAACTATATCAAGTTGATATAAATTTATATAAATATTTTTAAGCAACTTTTTAGACAATTTTGGGCTTAAAAATATTTATTTAATGGTTTTTACTGTTGTTCTAACAAGTTAACAACTCTTAAACAATTTCCCTAGAACTTTTCGAACCAAAAACTAATATTTAAAATGTTTTTTATGTTTTTATTGAACATAACAACACGCTAAATAATTGAAATTCCTTCCTTGAACCGTAAACCGATTAAAATAATACACGTAAACCTAGTGCACACATCAAGGCAATTACCAGATGGTAATTTAAGATCTTTCCATCAATTACCAACCCCTTTGCTCTTGCTCTTATTTTATTTTTAATCCACACGACATAATCTTTGCATTTACCATAAAAACTCTTGAGCAAAACTCCAATTAAAATGCATCTAAAAAAAATACGCTGGAGTATCCACGTGTCGGACATTTAGGTGCAATAAAAAAATATATAGTTGAAACGAGACCGACCGCCTTGTGTCGCGATAAAAATCTAAACTTAGGAACTAAAACAAAACTACCCAAAATGTGAGAAGTAAACATTTTTTTGGCCACCCAAAAAAAAAAAAGGAAAAATTATGAAAAACAGACACATAAAAGTCGTGGCAGGTCGGTCGGTTCGTTGGTTGCCTTTAATGCAATTATATATCCCGAAAAAGAAAGAGGAGACTCAGGCACCCGCCGTCAAACGTAAGCAGCAGGGAAAGTGGGGAAAAAAGTTTAAGTGAGGAAATTGCGTGCAAAAGGGAAGAAAATTTATTGGAAAAACAGGACGAGAAACGAAATTAAACACGCGCAATGGAGCTCCCCCGCTTGCTGGGATCCAGCTCTCGCTGGGTGTGCATAAAAAGTCTGAATTATGTTCCATAATAAAAAGTTATGACTGTAAAATTTTTTAATTGCACATTTGGGAGTTTTTTTTTTGTTGTTTTTGCTGTTGTTTATTTAATTTGAAATTCGTTTTTAGCTCCCAGACACCGCAAGGAATTTCCCTCACTCACTCTCTCTACTTCTCCTTTTATTTTCCAGTTTTTCCACCAAACAAATGTGTCAATATAGCCGGGAAAAAAGGACTCTCTGAGCAGACAAAGACAAAGTTTTGCCATTGCGGTTAAACTCAAGTTAAATACTTTAAGCAACGCACAGCTGCAAATAAATTTTTGCTTATATATTTGTACTGCGTATAATTTTAGCGCCAGCCTTTGTTCTAACTTGGCAATTAAATAGAGTCAAGGCGTATGAGTTTCCCCTCTGAGTTTTCCACAGAATTGTGATGACACTCCCCGTCTTTAAAGGAAATTGAATTATTATTATTGGCAAAGTTGGAGACTTTGTTTGATTGTTGCATATTCCAGGGGCATTCCCCTGGAAATTTGATAGATTTCCCCATAACACAGACATTCTATAAATATGAAGGTAAACAAATGTGAAGACACTATAAAGAATGAGGTTTGAATTGCAAATGTTGATTCAGCCGCAGTCGCAGGTGTGTTTTCGGTGTCTGTCTGTGTGTGTCTCTGCCTCTAATTGATTTTTCAAACCATTTGAGGAGACTTTTATTTGCAGCCAAGACCATTTAATATAATAAATAGATTTTAGATTTGGGGTTCTCATAATAATTTAGAGACAGCAATTAGTGTGTAGCTGGCCAGAAAAATCAATTTCATTTATTGTTTTGTTATTATTTATGGTTTTATGATGAATTTGCTACTTTATTTATTGGTTTTGTGAAGTATTTTAATCGCATTATTGAAATATTTTCATAATTCAGTAGTTTTGATTAGGCAACAAAGGAAATTATTGTAATTTCCTAAAGTAATAAAGGATAATTGGAATTTAAATGAATTTCTGAGTTGTAAAATCAACAGATTATCACTTTAAATTCTATTTTCTTTTAATAAACCTTAATTCTTGATTATTTTGCCTCCTGTTTTTTTCCTTTATTCTCTTCTTATTCCAACTATTTAATTTCCAACAGATTTTCTAATTACCCCTCCACTTAAAACCTCCTCAACAACTTGGCTGAGAATCTTAAGTGGTTTCATTTTGCCAAAAAAAAAAATAAACAAAATTTCTTGTGGAAAGTTTCTGTTATTTTATTCTCCATATTTCACTTGCGCCTCACGAAATGCTGCAGCCCCCTCCTTGGGCCCTGTTGACATCTGCCGTCCATCTGCATTGTTGGCGTTGGAGTCGTCCGTCCTCTGGCTAATTTGCTTCTCTTTTGCTTTAATCTGGTCGAGTAAATTTACAAATTAATTAAAACAACAAACAAATGGGAGCAGCAGACAGAACGCGAAGAGCAACAGTCGTCGCGGGGCCAAAAGTCAAAAATGTTTAAAAACAAGAAGAGGGGCACCCAAAAAAACAAAATAAAAAACCTCAAAACACCCACACACACTGAGAGAAAAAAGCAGCGAAATTAAGGCACTAAAAACAGGAGCAAACAACAACAGGAATGAGTAGTTGAAAAGGCCAAAAAGAAGAACGGGGAGCTTGAATTTTTGGTAGCAGGTTTCGGCTTGAAATTCCAATCCCTCCTTCCTGTCTTTGTTTTTTTTTCTCTCTCCTTGTTTGCGAGTATATTCGAGGGACACCGCAACAACAACATGAACACGAAAAATACACCAACAATAATAACAACAACAACAACAGCGAGGGGGAGAGGCAACATTCAGACCCGTCGGCAAATGTAAAAAGTCAAAAGTGGCGAAAAAAAAGAGCCTTGGCAAAGGGACCTTTTTTTTCCTGTGGTTCTCTGCTGGGCAAGGAAAAGCGCGTGGAAACGCACAGAAATAATAATAATAATAAAAACGGGAGCGGGGGTAGAGAGGGGTGCGGGGTGCTAGGCGATTTCAGTGAGCCGAGAGTAAATTATAAATTAACGCTGCAGGCGACGCGAGGTCAACTTTTGGTGGCGTCCTTTGCTCCTTCACCTTCCTCCTCCTGCCACACTCCTCTGCTCCTGTTCCTTTTGCTCTTTGGCCGAGTTTTTTTTTATTTACTGCTGTTCTTTGACTCTCTGTCACACACACACACGCGCAGGAATCGTGGCTACTATATGTTCTTTTCAAACAACAAAAAATCAAGGAACAAAGTTCTACGAATTTCCAGTTACCTGGCAATATTAATATTTCAAAAACCTTTCTATGGATCTTTACCAAATTTGGTATGTGACCAGTTAACAAGCTTGTTAATGATATAGTAAAACCGTTCTTCTTAAATCTTATTGGTTCGGAAGATATGACAGGTTTCTGAAGGTTTTTGTAGAGTTTAAAAGGTAATTTTTATCACAAAACACTTCAATTTTTATAAAAGTATTATAAATGTGAATAAAACTTGTTGAATAAGAAGAAAACAATACTTCACTAGTTTCAGAGAAGCAACGTTTCAATATTATTCCCATTGTAAAAGCTATAACTTAGTTTCAATGAAATATAAAACCTTTAACTCAGTTTTTAAGTAATATATTTCTTTGTTTTAAAGGTCTCTGAAAGGCCTAGTTCATATATTTTCCTATACCCAATATATCTTTCATGTCTTTCATGTAATAACCCCTAAAAAATACCCTAGAAAACCAAAAATGAAAACATGAAAATCTCACATACAATGGAAACTCGGCACGCGGCCTCAACTGACCGCAAAAAACACATAACGAGTGAGGGGAGAGAGAGCGGGAAAGTGGGGCCAAGGGAGTACGGGAAATGAAACAGGAACTGGGCCAGGGGTCAGGGCAGGGAAACCTGAGAAGGGGGCACCAGCTCTAGACGGAAGTCAGGGAGCGTGGACAAGTGCTTCAATTGGCATTGGTGGCGATAGTAAATTTCCTCCTGGTCCTGCTTTCTTTTCGTTTTGTTTTTTCGACTTTTCCGAATTACCAACATGGAGTTCAAGTGCAGCAAGGACTAAAAGGGGGATGAAAAGAGAAAAAGCGAATGGGGTGGCGGCTGGCTTCCCTTGCCCCCTGAGATGACATGATAATTGAAAATAAGTTGAGATTTTGGGCGAAAGCAAGAGGGAGAGCTTAAGGGCGGAACGGAAGCTGAAAATTCCACTTGCTGGTTAATAAAGTTAGCCAAGCGAAAGACCGGCAAAAATCACCAGTTTGCGGGGGGAGTTAATCTACAAAGGATTTGAGTTTTTATAGTTGAGTGAATATATTTGTTTTCTTTGTTGCGGAGGGGTTATAAATGGGATTAGTTGAAATATTTTAGGAATTTAAAGGGAATACTATTTTTATATTAAGGGAAATCGTATGCAAATAAGTCTTAGATAATGGAAAAATGTATAAATTAAAATAGTTTTAGTTATTTTCATATTAAACTATATTTTAGTACCACTTTGATCTAACTTCCATATGAAATACTTTTATTTAAGTAAGTAATTTATATAAATTTTACACTTTCATCACATTTCCAATGCTTTCCTTTTCCCTAACTAGGTCAAAAGTTCTGAGATACTTTTCTCTTATATCTTTTTCTAAAAAACCCCTTTAAAACTCGTAGAATATTCCTTGAGGAACTTGCACAACTATCCCCAAGTCTGCTGTGGCTTGGGAGTTGCACTTTTATTCCAGTTCCGAGGGGGGATTCCTTCGAATCCTTTGCCCCCTGAGATTGCCACCATGACAAATATGCGGGAAACATGAAACTACACATAAGGTGTACCCCTATGGGGCAGGGGCGGGGCTAGCAGGGCACGAACCCCCAACCCCCAGTACCAGAGCAGGGAAAGGGGGCTGGGACACGCGTGCACAATTAAAAATTTCATTGAGTCGCAACATGGACATGAACGGACATCCGCTGGCTGCCTAGATCCTTGGGGGGTTCTGGTTAATATTCATGCATAATTTAATGCCTAGTTCGTTGTCATGATTCTGAATTTATATTCTAGATATGCAAATTACTTTGTTATTTAATCCTTTTGTGTAATCCGTGGGGCATCATTCCGCCTCCCGAGCACCGAGTCAGTGGCTTATTTTATGGGCAACAACACAGGGATAACACTGAGCCACAACGAACTGTGGCCGTTGTTGCAGCAGCAACATTTCACAGAGCTGATTTTAATTTTTTTGAAATTTTATAAATCTTAAAACTTTAAATTTTTGTATTTTTTTTAGAATTTCTGTACTAATTTTTCTAGATTTTTTTTAGGCTGTCATAAAAGCTTGATTTCTCGCTTAGAGTTTCTCACACGAAGTGGCCTCAACTCGCGACGACTGAACGAAGCACGAACGAACGAAGGATCTATCTCATAACTTAATCTTTCTCGGCTTTCGTCACTTTTTTGTTTTAATTTATTTCTGGTTATTTTTATGGGATCTTTATTCTTAATTTATTTCCACTAAATCAAACGGCGCACGCCACACGCTCCGATCGAACACTATATTTATTTTGAAGGCGACACGAAACGCGCGCTACGCTTTTCCGATAACCACAGCGTTTGAAATTCCCGGCAACACTAAACGCAAAGTATCTTGTAGTATGGCTCTGTGGAGCAGTTTCAATCCATAAGATACTCTGTACGATTACAGAGGCAAACTTCTGTTGCTCTCATTTATGTTAAGTAACAGAGTTAGGTAGCATAATATAACAATAACATAGGTTTTAATACAGAGAAGGTGGTGGAACGTATTTCGGACTAGTTTTTCTCGGGAGAAATGTTCTCTCTAGAGGTGAGAAGTGTTGGCTTCGTTTCTCTTCATGGAGAGACATTTATTATGATTACTTGCCTCGTGGATTTCAAGCATGTCACAGAGAGCCGAGCAAGTGTGTTTTTTGGAACAAATGTTAATGTTAATTAATATTTTTATGTTACAACAATGTAAATGATAATTTATTTTATATAAAGAAGTAATAGGAATAAATGAATGGCATTCTGACATAAATAAGGAATTTATTCTTTTACGATACTTAAAATCCTTGTAACAAGTTAAAAGTTCTTAAAAGTTCTTTATTCTGGTTATTGTAGGTACTAAATGTATTATAAATAATAAAAGCAAAAAAAAGAAACAATTAGATAAATGAATTTATTAATATTAATTTTATTAATATTAATTCTTTAGTATTCTCAATAAATCTCCTTTTTTAATAGCTTATACATTTATTCAATCAACAAATAAAACACCCAAGAACCGTGGCTTACATTTCCCCAAAAATGACATACATTTTAAAAGAGTTCCACAAACTCCACAAAAACTCTCAGTTCAAAACGAGTTCCTATGTTAAAAGATGAGAGTAACAGAAAGGACTCCGAAAAAAATCTGTGGAAGCCATTGAGCAGCTGTTAAGGTTAACAGGAAGGGGTAAAATGTGTTTACAGTTTAAAATGTATTAATAATAATACAATAACAATAATACTCAGCAAAATAATATCTGAATTTTAAATTAAACTGTTTTTTGTTTATTTATATTATAAAACCACCAAGCTGTAAGCATAGCTCTAATATAGAGAACATCTATGACCTGTTAACATAGTTCCCAACCTCATCTTTCGGAGTAACAAGGGGAAGTGGAATTCATTGAACACTTTACAGAGCCCTGTTAACCATAAAAACCTTATTGGAACTGACCTACGCCATACACTTTTCCACTGCGAACTCGCCACACTTTAAACGGAATTTAAGCCGCTTTCCATAATTGTGCTCAGTGAAAATTCTTTGCACCTTTAATGCAATTTTATTGGCAGCTTAATTATTTTGCATATCGCCAGGCAACGCCATGCTCTGAATGTATGTTTAAATACAGTGCAACGAACTTAATTACGTGTAAGTGGCCACATTTAAATTTAATCCTACAGAACGTTTCCCATTTCCCAACCCATAATTCCCCATTAAATCCGAGAGCCAAACAAGAGATAAAATTCAGGTAACAAAAAACAAGAAATTAAATGATAAAAACAGGGAAAAGAAATAAGAGATAATGCAAAGGTTATGCTGCATTCACAATTGAATCTGAAGGGACGACGAGAACAGAAGCCTTTCTCTGTTTATTTTTCGATTTTAATCTCGAATATCATCGATCGGCGCTGCGATGCAATCTGAAAAATGCGTTTTGCCCAAAGTGGAACGATTTTTCTCGGGTTACGACTCTCGACTCTCGATTCCCAATCCGCCTTTTGTTTTTGAAATGCAATTTGAATAAAAAGGCAGACAAATGCGGTGCCATTCTAGCTTTCAAGGCATCGAAATACAATGCCCAGGAATGGTGGGTAAACAACACAAAATAAAGTAAAATAAAATAACATCAATTTTAATACCAATTAGGATACTTTTCTCTGCCCCAACTCCCTTTTTATTCGAATGCAATGAATGACTGCAGTGAAAAAGCAGGGAAAAATGAGAAAAAAGGCGGAGCAAGGTGCGTTGAAAACTGCAGAGGAGTCGCTAAAAACAAAAGAAGGGAAACCTGTTCAGCTGGGCACAGGGATGGGAGTCCTTATGGGTCTTGGGTTTACATTAAATAATATATAAATAAATAAATTATGGGTTTTTGTATTTAAATTTAATTTATTTTGACTTGTTGAAGCTTAAGATGTAGTTTTATTATTATTATTTATTAGTTTGATTCAGAAAACCCTCAAAAATAATACTTTTGTAGCTAAAACTTTATAATATTCATGAAAAATAATTTAATAAATCAATTTTAATTATTTAAAATAAAGCTGACAACCTAAAAAATGTATAAATAATACCTAAAACAACCTATTAAAAAAAACACAAGTTTAAGATAAATTTCAAGATACTTTCGTATCTTTAAAGCTTCCTGTGACATCCCCAAAACCATGCGTGTCACGATACCTTCTCCAACCTGGGGACGAGGACAGGTACGTATCAACTGTAAATCGGACAAGGCAAAAAATATTTCAAACTAAATAAAAGCAAAGCAAACCAAGGCAAAGCAAAAAGAGAGAAGAGCAGTAGGTCCCCGTCGCAGTTGAAAGATTAAAATCAGAATCAACGTAAACAGCGGCAAAAGAAAATAATGCAAATTCAGATGAGTATCAAAAGTTGAAGTTGAATTGTGCCCTGATGCTGGGGATGCTGGGCTGACAGGCGCAGGGAGGCGTGGCACTGCACCAGCATCAGCATCCAAACAAATGCCAGGACAAATGCTAGCCGGCGGAATAATGAAGATGAGAGACTCGACTCTCCTCCAAAGGCAGAGCATTCATCAGTGGGCGGCGGGATCTCCCAAGTTCCTGAGCAGCGTTACACAGCAAAAAAAAGAAATAAATAAAAAATAGGAGGGCCCTGAATAGACCCCGGGCCAAAGGTCAGTGAACCAGTGAACTGTGCTGACACGGACAGCCCGGCTACATATGTAATCTGCACTTACTTACATATATAAATAAGTATCCTCAACGTGGAATCAACGCATATTCCCAGCAGCAGTTGTGTTGGTCATCAAGGAAATGACAGGTGCCAGGGAATGAGAAAAAAAAACTCATAGGGGAAAATATGCAGGGCAATGTTGTGTTGACACACGATAAGTATCTTATTAATAGGAAATTATTGATGTAGTGAAGCAACCAAGTGCAAAAGGTTAAAATAATATCAATTACCATAATGACAAGTCAAGTGAAGTTGTGTTTTTAAGCTTGGTTCTTAAGACGTTGACTTTTACTTATTAGAAATTGTTGAAATATATAGAAAAAATAGAATAAAAGTTATAAATACTAGTTAAAGTTTATAAATGTATAAACTACACTTTTCTTTTCCTTTAAAATCTCTTCAAAGCCTTCCTAGAATTTTCTCTTAGTGCAGTTAGAAGCCAGCTCCCGAAAGAGGACAGTTTGAACAACAAAATTAAGTCGGACATTTAGTTTGGATTATGCCAGAGCGCGGGACAAGAGTAAAGTGACGAGGCAGTCAGAAAAAGTCGAGTATTTCGAGCATTTCGAGCATTTCGAGCAGCTTAAAATGTGTTTTCCATTGTTCCATCGCTGCTGCTCTGTTCTCCATTCTCCTGGATTATGCGTTTCGGCCTCACTGGGGGTCAAAGTTGACACGCATTTGCATAGGGAAACGACAATACTACAGCAGAGAATGAGATCCAGTCAGTAATTCCCAAACAAACGATTTAAAAGGTTCTGAGGTTTTTGCGGCAAAATATCAAAGCCTGAATGTTCGAAGGGAAACGGTTAAGTGGTACGAAATGGTTTGCTTCCTTTAAATCGTCAGCGCTTTTTTTTTCGGTCACTTAGGTGTCCTTTCGGCTGGCTACCTACCCTCTCTCTCTCCTGTCCCTTCACATAATCTGCATTATAATTTCATTGCTATCTCCTCACCTGTTACACCGTCTCAGGTTGCTTTAGTTTCGGTTTATCCGTCTGTGTCTCTGCTCTTTTTTTTCTTTATTTCTTTTTATTTTTTGAGGCCTGGCGTGGTCTCTGCTGGCGCTTGATTTTATGACCCTCATTAAAGGCGTTCTCTCGGCTCGCCGGTTATTTCGCGTTGGTCCCTGGAAAATCCATTCAGTGGCAGGCGCACTGCTTTTCCTTTTGTTTTTCTTTCCCACTTTTTCGGCGCTGTAGGGTGCCCACCAAATGGGTTCTTCGAACTTGGTTGGTTATTCGGGTTTCTGATTTCAGATTCTGGAATTGTGTAAAAGAGTTCAGCGAGACAAATGGTCCTTGAGCCGCGTAATAGATCAGCGGAATAATCTTGTAACAATTTTCTTGCTCTCTGGCGACTTGAATAGCCAGCTAATGGTATTATTTGGAAGAGAAATAGTTCAGGAGAATCTTTGGAGGAAGATTTATGGCACTGAGTGCAGTTTAGGATTAAAAACAAAGAAAATATTGGATATAGAATTTATTTAAGACCAGAAAATTCATTAGAACATGTTTAGAAATCTTTCTTAAATTTTTAGAAATTATTTTCCTTAAGAAAATCTTATAATTCCCATACTAGCTTTCTTTTTTTAGATTAATCAAAAATAGAAAAGTTGTAACTAACTCAGAACACAGTTTAATATCTCTCTATAATTTGTAGAAAATTTAAATACCACAGAAAATACCTAAGTTGAATATATAAAATACCAACAAAATACACCCTTTCTAAATTTAGATTCCCCCGAAATCTAGGATATCCCAAACTCGTAGCTCATTCAACAGTTTAGGCAAATATAAAACCCAAACAACAAAATTCGACCAACAAAAAAAAATGAAGAAAAAAGCATCTGCAAAAGCATTTAAAGAGCTCTCGGTTTTTTTTTCTTCTCGCATTTCTATTCCGCATTTATTATCGCCCGGCAAACAGTTCAAAGCGAAACAAAGCTCTCCAATGATGTCGTTTAATGAATTTTTATCTGGAGAAAGGAGACGCTGGGCTGAGCGGTGTGAACCGGGGCTCTTAGAGGTCATAAAAAGGGTTCACAGACGATTTGCTCGAATTAATTGCGCTGCCATTAACGAAGCGACGTGGAACATGGAGGGGGAGTGGCAGCCAGGAATGGCAATGACAGCCGGGAATGGGTGTGGGAATGCCACCACCACCACCCACAATATCCGAGAGATCCACCAACCAACGAACCAACCAACCCCCTAAAGCAGAAATTTCGGTGAAATTATTCTCGCTGGTAATTTGTTTTTTAGCCTTTTGTTGTTGACTATGAAGGGGAAATTACAAATTCGCTTGAACTGCACAACAATATTTGTTTATTTGATTTTATTTTGCATGTTTTGTTTGTTGTTTTTGGCATCGTCGTCGTCTCTCTTTATACTTGTTTATTTTTATTTTATTCGAGGGCCCCCCGGAAATGTGAATTGAAATGCTGGGTTAAGACCAAACAAAGCAACAGGTTTTGGTTAATTGAATTCGAAAGGGTAGAACTTTGTGAATTTTACTCTCTTTTTTTGTTGGTTTCTGATTTTTAAATATTCCAAAAGATTAACTGGGGATTTTGCAGGCTACTTCATTAAATGCCTCGGTATTATCTTAATTAAATCTCTACAAATTGAACACACACATGATTTCTATCTTGATCATTAGAGGGAACAAATTTTTATTGGAATCTTTCAACTGATAAAATTATCTCGGTATCTTTGGCAAATTTATGCAGTGCTCGAGCCTCTAAACTACCATTAGGGGAACACCTCGGAGATTCTTTCAGCTAATTAAGCTGGATAACACGAGATACACAAATCAAGGCGGTGAATGCGATAAAAAACAGAAGAGAAACAAGCTTCTGGAGCTCCCAAATGGAGCTATCATCTAGGAATAAAAAGAAAGAGGGGCATCGTTTAACAATGGGAAAGGAGGAGGCGTGGCTCTGGCAGGAGCCCAATAATTATCTACTACATCATATTCAAATGAAACGAGATGAGAATGCAATTAAAGATGCATAAGAGACCCGAGATAGAGGGTTCACTCAACTGTGGCTTTGATTGCTTCATTTTCCCCCACGATTACCTAACATCCCAGAAGACCCTAACCTCGGACACAAGGAGAAGAAGTCGCTTGACAAGATTCGGGGGGCAGGAGAGATTATAAGTCAATCCAGTTAATCCCCAAAGCGCGCAGCTGCCAGATCATAAAATCAACGTAGCTACAATATCAAAGAGGAACCCTTTTTCGAGCCAGGTTTTGGAATTTTTATTGTATCCGCATCTTTATGGGCGTTTATTAATTACCCATCGAGGCATTGATTTTCATGGGACAGCGGCAACGGCTTCGAAAGAAGTCTGCTTTCTGTTTCTTCAAAGGGAATGAAAGAGCTGGCCTTCAAATCGAAGATACACCCAGTAAATACTCCTCTCTGGTAAATGACAAAGATCCAAGGCGTTGAATTAATTTGTGTCCACACACACACAGTTCTCCACTCTACCCAGGTTCTCCCAGCTTCTCCTGGCACAGCCACACAATCTCCACGGATTCGATAAAGCGTTTAGTTCGTGGCCGTGGTTGCCACTGATAAATCGTTCAGACAGAGTTCCAGTTGGGCTTTCAACGCTCTTAAAGATGCACTTATAAAAAAAAATCTTGTATATATTTTAAGGATTTTTAAAGAATTTAAAGAAGGAATTCATAGAATTTAAAGAAAGAATTTATAGAATATAAAGAAAGAATTTATAGAATTTTAAGAAAGAATTCATAGAATTTAAAGAAAGAATTTATAGAAGTTTAATATAGAATTTATATAATTTAAAGAAAGTTCTGCATTGAAAATAATAAATAACCTGAAGGTAGCTTTAAAACCAAGCGGAAAATAATGATTTTATTTTCTAGAGCTTTCAGTTTTAAATCTTTTTAAATAAAGTAAAAAATAAATACACTTTTCTGTCACTGCATGAAGCATTTCATTAAGCATTCGAGTATTGATGATCGGCTGTCGAGCGAATGACCAAAATCCCGAGATAAGAAAATACCCAAAGCGGATGCTCTCAGCCTTCTCGGGGAGATGTGAAACCTGAGAAAATGCAACCGTTCGGCGAGATAAGAAGCTTCTTCATTGAAAGGGCATTAAGGCATTACCCGGGGTTCCAGCTCCAAAAAAATAAGCAGAGGCAGACAGAAGGTGTGAATATGCTCGAGAAATGCCAGCGATAAAGCGTAAAGTTTAAAATTTTAATTAAGCAAAAAAAGAGAGAAGGAGAAGGAGAAGGAAACCCAATGAAGAGGAGGACTTGGACCTGCTGAAGGAGGTGTAAGCTTTTGAGCGGCTTTAAGGATTGCAGCTTAAGTCGGTTTGCCTAATTGAATACTGGGACAACCTTTCGAGGAAGGGCGTGTCCCGGCATCCCAGTTCTAGATAACTTGAAGCGATTTCTTTGGCATTAAGCAGATGATATCACAACAAAGATAAAACAACAAGGAAAACGAAGGAGCCTCCCTTTGGCAGGGATTAATTTCGTTATCGCTGAAGTTCAAGGTCTCAGCAAGAATATATGGATTATATATATTTTGATTATTAATTATTTATTGCAAGTGATTGGCCTGATACTTCTCAGGATCGTAGTAGGAGGTCATAACGATGCGTCCGCTAAACTTGCGTCCCGTCAAGGCCTTCAGCGCCTTCTGGCAGTCATCGACGCACTCAAACTGGACATAGACCTTGCCACAGCCCTGCGGCGAGTGGGTTTCGCTCAATGGACGTGGAATCTTGAGGCTGCGCACCTCGCCGTACTTGGCGCACTCCAACTGGATGTCCGTGCGTATGTCCTGGTACTCCTCATCGTCCAGCAGTTCCTCGGGCAGGACCATGTTGAGCAGACACAGCACCTCGGTGGCTGTGCCGGTGGTGAGGCAAGCGGCGCTCAGTCCCGGCACCTGGAGAACAGGCATCGGCGGATTGGTCATAACCTTGCCACCGGCAATCGAACGCTGAACCACCAGCTTCCGTTCACCCAGCTGCATGCCGTTGAGGCCGGCAATGGCCTGGTCCGTGACCGAGGGATCGAGATACTCGAAGAAGGCAAAGCCCTTGCTCATATTCGTTATGGAGTCCTTGATCAGATTGAAGCCACGCAGCTGGCCAAAGGACAGCAACAGCTCCTTGATCTGCGGCTCGTCCAGGCACGAGGGCAGGCCCCCAATGTAGATCTTGTTCGGGGAATCCGGCACAGAGCTCGAAATGCTTGAATTTGTCAACGAACTCACCGCAATTGGAGGATAGGCGACGGTAGTGGTGGCCAGCGGTTTGTTGTACTCCTCAGTGCAGGCCACAGGATGGTAGTCATGGGGCCGCCGGATCTTCAGATTCTGTCCACGAAAGTTGATGCCATCGAAATTGATGGCCTGAGTGGCCTCGTCCATCGACCGGAACTCGAGGAAGGCGAAGTTCTTCTCCAGATTGGTCTGACAGGTGAGCACCGCATTGCCGTCCTGGTGCTTGTTCAGTCCCAAAGCCCTGAGCTGCTGATTGAAGAACTCCATCATGTCCTCCTCGGTGATGCCAAAGGGTATGTTGCCCACATACAGGCGACGCGCCTGCCGGGTGACCATTGCAATGGCTGCCGACTCTCCCGAGGGCTGAGACTCCGGGACTATGCGCGAGGCTATCTGGCCGCTGGCCTGCATTGCCTTGTACTGAATCGGAGTGAGGTGGGAGTAGCCCTCCGGCGGAATGTCCCAGGACGATCGAAAACGTCCCGGACGACGCTCCAAACGAGTCTTGAGCAGATAAATGGCATTGGAGCGAGTGGGACGATGGCGTGGCGAGGAAGCCTCACCACGAGCACGATCCCTATCCGAACGAACGCGACCCATTGGAAAATTATTATTATAATTTTCTTTAGCTTGGAAATGCGAAGTGAATAATGGAAATATTTTTTACAAAATCTTGACAGTCCCTGAGAAAAACCAAAGATTACTTTGATTCTGAGAACAATATTTGAAATCTATTCGGAGTTGTGTGACCTTTTCTAATTAGTTATTTGAAAAATTATTTTTAAAATAGTGTAGGAAAGTTTAAATTAAAAAGAAGTGCTGAAAATATTTATTAAGAAATAAATACCAAAAGTGTATACATTTTAAAAAAGGTTTTTTTTAAAAAGAATGTATAGAAAATAACAATTAATGCATAATATATGCATTTTACCATTTAAATTCTTTTCGTATGAATGCTTTTAATGTTCACCTTTAAGCCGATTAAAATATTTACCAACCAAACATGTCAAATATTTAATAATTTGAATTGCCCCATGGCTCGCGTTGAAAGCCGCAATTAAGTCGTTTATCATATCAGAAAAACCGATTAGTTTTCAGCCTTCGTCGAGAAATATCTTTTGTCAATAGTATATATAAAATATTCACGTATCTGCGGGTGCAATTCCAGCGAATAATCGTAATCATCATAATTTTCGTTAATATTGCTAATCAATTATAATTAATTGGCAACGGATCGCCCGCAGGCCGAATAAATAGAAAATAACCAATTTGTTAGGGAATGCTTTTTGTATTTTTACTTTTTTTTGTTTTGGGGTTCATCAAGGGGTCTTGCGTGTGTCTCTATCACAATGTGTGGTCTTCTCCTCACATCTCCGACCTGTCCTCGGGGGTTCTGGGTCTCCAGAGATGAGGAGATGAGGATGATGCTGGCAGGGAATTCATCCTCACGACATTCCTTGGAAACGCGACAACCACAACGACTTCATTTGGAACCCGAGGGGCGGCTCAATTAATTCAAGAAAAAGGCGACACAATAAAACTGTCAACTCAGATCGGAGAGAAAAAAAGGGAACCCAAAACGCGAAGTATAGAATATAACACTAGGGGAAAAAATGATCATTTTTATGCATATTTATTTAATAAAAAACAGAGAAAACTAGCAGAGCATATTTAATATTTTAAAGAATGTAAATAATAATAAATGGTAAACGTTGATACATTATAAATAATGTTAAAGAGCATTTATAAAAGTAGTAAAGAGATTTAAGTATATAAAAATATCTTCAATACATTCTTAGGATTTTACAATATTTTTAAAACCCTCTAAACTATATATTTCTGTAACTAACTTCAATATTTCATTTTGTATTTTATTTTAAGCTCCTAGAATATTTATTAAACTTATTTAAGAAATTTCCCCAAGTGCATCCAACTTTGTTGAATCGACAACCCAAGTGATAATTTATGTGGCGATCCTCTCGATCGCCTGCGGTCTCTGCCAGCCGCTATCCTTTATGGAGATTTTCCCCTCATCAAGCAGGATAATGGTCTACTGTTTAATGGTTATTTGATGGCTAAAATGATCGCGCTCGGATAGAGATAAAGAGAGAAGATGTACATAAATATTCTTGGTCATGATTCAACGCCAAATTGACACCTGAGTAAGGTGAGTTGAAGCAAGAGCTATGGAGAGCTATGGACCGACTGCTCTTGCACTCTAAAATGCAATCTCTGTGCGGCATTAAGCCTAAATTAAATATATTTCATCCAGTGTCCGAAAACCAATTAATTCTTTGTTCTGGCGTTTGAGCGTTCAGCTTGTTGCCAATGGCCAGAACCTGTCCGCAGGCCTCTGACAAACGCAATTAATTTGTCCATTTAAATTCAGGCAGCACGTTGGCTCCCTTTCTACCTTCCTTCTCTGACATTTCCATGTCCACCATGTCGATGGGGATGATGATGATGACGCCGAGAACCTCGCCCCGAAATTCTCTCAATTTTTTCGATCACCGATTTCGATTTTTGTTTGGTTTTTTATTTGAACAATCACGAAGGCGATAAATTAATTTTTTTTCTTTAAAGCACAAACAAGTCAATAAAAATTCATAACAGATTGTGAGCCACGTTTTTGGGGTTCATACAACTATATATGTACTATATATGCACGAAATGGAAATCAGTTAAGAGCCAAAAGCCGTGTATGCAACCATATTATAGTCATATGGCTTGAAATTGGTAACTTTATAGGTTGTGGTGTGTGGGAAAAAATATGGGAAAATATCGGGGAAGAAGAGTAAAGGTTATACATTTATTTCGATCTCTCGGTGTTTAAATATTTATTTAATTACATATTTTATTCAAGTCTGAGAACTAAGACCTGCTAACTGTCATATTTTCAATTTAATTTAATTACTTTCTGTAGGTTTTCTTGATCATAGAATAGAATTAGATGTATGTATTTAATTAACACACTCTTTTATCCCTTCGTTCTTTAATATATAAGCCAGCCTTTATCCCCTGTCAATCAATCATTTATTTTTACACAAAACAAGGTCATATTTTTTTTTTGTTTTGTTAATTACGCTCTTTTCCCTTGACATTTTGTTGCGGTTGCCGGACTATTATTGTCCCGTTGAAATAACAAAAATATTTCATTGATATTTATTTTAAAATGTCCATAAATATTATGCTACCAATTGTTGTTTGCCTTGTGTGACTTTTTAAGCAAAAAACACTGTCGCATTAACAGGAAAAAGAGAGACCGCACAAGTTGAAAGAATTGCAAATGGATTCGGTTTGATTTTTATACATCCCAGAGAGAGCCCCCAAGGCTAGGGCCCATGAGTCCCCATCTTTCCACGAATTCGGGATCCCCAAATAAAAGCCAAACGAATTTTATAATGAACTTTTAGAGTTCGGGTTCGAGGTTCGATCTTTTTTCTGGTGCCACCAATTGATTTGTGGCCGTAAGCGTGTGAACGTGATTTTATTATCAAATATTTTCCATGTTGTGTTAGTTTTAGTAAATTAAATAAATCATTGAATGGCAGCAAATAGCAAAAAGTTCTCTACCGCTCTCTCTTTTACTCTGTTGGAGTTTTCCGGTTTTGTCAACAAGAATATTTCAATTTATTTTCTGATGAATCAACAGAAAAGGTAAAACAAAAAATAATAAAAGCTGAAATAAAACAATTTTTGCATTCAGCTTTTGCCCTTTTGCCCAGGGAGTGTTGTGTGTGTGTGCTGTCCCTCATTTTTTTTATTATTCCTTGTCCTGCTCCTGCTCCTGCTCCCATAAATATCTCTCGAGTGCATCCGCAACTACTTCAGATTACAGATTTCAGCATAACAATTTGTTTTTTCTCTCCACACACACACACGTACTTGTATATATAGTATTTTTTTGGCCTTTTATATATATATTTTTATGCAATTTCTCGACAATTTGTCGGAGGTTGCTCGTTCCATCGCCGTTTCAGTCTCTTCAGTTCTTTTTGGGTGAGGAATTTGCATCATAAATTGTCAGCAATGTCATAAAAAATATATATATTTGTACATGCTGCTGTATATACATTCCGGCTCTTTGTTTCTGTCGCATCAAGAAGAAGAAGGAGCATAAGGAGCAGCGGAGGGATATCTTGTGGGAGGACATTGACATTCAGTTTGGTTCCTCGTAATTTCATTTTACTTCACATCACAAGAAGGGAGAGAAAAGGGGGATCTTGGCTGTGTGCGACTGCAGGCCGCATTAAGCCCCGGGATATAGCTCCCTGAAAAAGGGAATTCCTAATGTTATTCTGGCCCAAATTATCGGCTTAGAGTTCGAGGGGAGGCGAGAGTCTAATGCAGTTAGCTGAAAATGCACTTTGGCAGGGAGCAGCTTTAACTATTGTGGGGTTATCTGGCATTCTACTTGATCTGGTGCTTAAGTGGTCTGATTTCTATCAATGGTTTTGGTAAATTTTATTTAATTTAATTTAAAACAGAGCTGAATATTTTATTTATATTTTATATTTAATTTATGAGATTTTCCTTAGCTGAACACGAATAGTGGTTCAGAAAATAATCTTCCAGACAAGTTTTAAGGAATATATTTTTTATAGAATATAGAAATCTATATTTAACCTCAAAAAAAGAAGTTCCTTTGTATTATTTCAAAATTTCTTAATATAAAACCCCCAAACTTCCATCAAATCCTCCCTCAATTAGTGGTTATCACCAGAAAACCCATTTCAAAAACTTCCCATAGATAACATTCAATGATTCAGAGATCCGGATCGAAGCTTTAAGACCCCTCAAAGCACTCCCTTTGCTATGATATATTTTATGTAGAAATGTCAATAACTATTCAATTCAAGTTGATGGTCGTCTTCTCCACTATTCCTCTCTCGAACCGCAGGAAACTATGGAAAAGTCTCTGTTGTTTCAACCCCTGCGACAAGCCACAAATGCCATAAAATGGGCATCTCTTCCCCCTCCTCATAGTTTTCTTCCCCCGTTTTTGTGGGGCTTCCCTCTGTCGCTGCATTTACAATATTTATTTGTTACCCCCTTGGCCCCCCCTCTTGTGGAATTTAACCCTTGAACGCTTTTCTGAAATTGATTTCTATGCAATTGTTGTTTCGCTCGAAGACTTTGAAGGAATTTATGTTTATGTTTATGTCTTTCCCTTGGCCATCTCAACATTTTCTACCCTCTGCCCGACGATGACGACGACATCGTTATAATTCAATAACCAGATTCCTTTGGAGGACCCTCCTTTGTCTCGGACAATGCGTTAAAATCAATTCAGAATTTATGCACTTTGGCTGGGTAATTTATTTTATGAATGTTTAATAATCTGTGCACCGAGTAAATTTATGACAATCGCATGTTAATTGCCTGCTTGGCGCCGATATGTCAGTCAACATGAAAAAGGGGAAAGAGGGATTGGGATTGCGATTGGGATTGCGATTGGTTTGGGCCTTGGCCCTCTTGGGGGACTAAGCTCTGCTGCAGTCGCTCATTTTGTTTACATTCAATTTCATAAGTGGTAGTCCCGCGCAGAGGGTGTCCCCTTTGGGGGCCCGGGAAGTGCTCTATTGACCAGTGTTGACCCAACTCCCACCCAACCCCTCGGATATAAGCACTTGGCTGACATGTTGAACACATTATTAGAACGCCCTGCTGACGAATATCGATTGGAATAATTTCCATCAGCCATTTAATGAGAGGAGGGCCTGAAAGCGAAACTTTAACAGCTAAAAATATGTGCTAGAAATAAAGAGAATTATGTGGCACATTTGGGAGAGTTCAAATAGGAAGTCTAGACGGTATTTATAGGAACAATTCATGATTTATTCTGGATTAAGGGTGTTTAATGTTGAAACTATAAACAACAAACGTTTGGGGTTTCTTAAAACTTAAGAGGTGAGGAAAAAGGAACTTTTAAAATTATTAATTATCAAATAAAAGCTTGAGGAAATATTAATTTGAAGCCTATTTTATATTTCTTATATATCTTTAATAATTTACTTGTAAAAATCCCTTCTAAAGTCTTAACTTATTTCCCCAAAAAGGAAGTCAACGCTGTAAAGCTCTTGAAATTCGGTCAAAGTACTTTAACATTCTCCTGTCATTTACCTAACCAACTTCCGGTGCTCAACTGAAACAGCAAGTGAAGGCTCCTCCTAGTTGGTGACCCAGTTGGTGGCCGTAAATCGCCGGAACTATTCAGAGTCCTACGAAAGCCACTCCACTCTCCATCATCAGCTTCAGTGTGGCTTCAGCCAAGAGCGACACTTGTTTGTCCAGGCAGCGGCGACGGCTGTCGCGTGGCAACCTCTGACCCTGGCTATGTCTCTGCATTTTCCGCTTTTCCTCTCTCTCTCAGCCCGATCTCTGGGCATGATTTATGAAAGCTCTACACATCATAAGCGAATGCGTTTATCATTTTTTACACTCGAAGCCGAGGCTGCAGCTTGGCTGAAATCTTGAAACTCTGGCGACGTTGACAAATGACAAAAAGCAGTCGGGGAAAAATCCAGCAAAAGCCCTGAAGTCCATCCTAGAGTTCTTGGCTCTTAATTTGATCTCCAGTTTCTGTGGCTCTCAGAGTTTGAGCTTCAGTTTCAGCACGCGCATCCGGATTCTAGTCCCCCTCGTGCCTTTGTCATTAAATATGCAATAGATTCCTTTGCTCCTAACTTTGTTTTTGTTTCGCTGTTTTTTTTTTTTAAAGCATTTGGCCAGCCAGTGTCGCATAAATTATTCTGTTAACAAGTTGTGTCAACATCATCATTAACAACAACAACTACAGGCGGCGGCATAGCACATCTCATTGTCGGAGACTCTGAAATGTGAGACGACAGCGGCCAGTGAAACTTTTCTCCTTTTTTTTCTCGTATCTCTCTTCCCTCTAGATATATCTTGTTTTATATATATATATATTCCTCTTCTATTGGCTAATGGGAAACATGTGTTGCCACAAAAAGTTGGACATGCGAGAGCTGATTGCAAGAAGAAGTTGGGGTAAGAAACTGGCGGCGACATTTGCAATGGAAATCCACAGACAAACAGAAAGAGAGAGACTCAAGGTGAAATTTCAAGCCATAAATGCGAGGAGATATGTGTGTGCTCCACAAGGAAAACATTAAACTGAATTATTAGGTATTAAAGGGGATTACATTAATGATTAATGTTGAAATTCTTCTCTAAAATATTTTAAATTATTAAAATAAGAGTCTTTTATATTGTTTTTATAGGAATTTACAAAGAAGTGCTAAGAGTTTATAATATTTTACCAAGCTGGTAAAATTCTGTTTATATTTATTGCTATTTTTCGCTGGCAAATCATTAATCACTCTTTCCGGCTTCACATTTTGCAAATTCCTAGAAGTTCAAAGCATTTTTACGATCCATACCATTAGCTCCATTCGACACTTGACCATTCCATGCACAACCAGGCAAACTTCCTTCCACAAACTCCTTCATCAATAAGCATAGAGTGTCAACGAACCCACGGAACTTCTACTTGGATTCATGACTCGCCATTTGAGGAAACCTGAAGAAGCCTCTAAAAAAAGACGGTGCCTTCTAGGCAATTATCGGCAATCGACAGAGGAAGCCGGCGATAAGTCAAAACTTATTCCTCGATTCGCTACAAAGTCAAGGAAATATAAAAACAAAAGAAGAGGCGCCTCTAACAGAGTCCCAGTGGCGAGATTACCTTTTTCGATTGGCATTGGCCAAGTGTCAGGTAAAAATTCACAAAGAGTGCGCAAATATGAATCATATTTTGCGATCGCGACTCTCAACTTCCTGGTCAACAGCAGTGGCCGAGTCAATGGCTAATTGGATTTCCCGAATGGTCGAGGATTGGGCCATGCTCTAAACAATAAATGTGGTGGCCAACTCGACTGGACTCTGTTTTTGCGCTTGGCCATTGTCAAAGGGCCATGGCCTGGCTTTGTTACCCTCGGAACCCTCGGAACCCCCGGACTCTCGGACTCTCGGACACTCTGGCATAAAGTGAAATTGTGCGTAAAATTCGTTGGTCACGTTTCCACGTCTGTTGACAATTGTTTTTGCCCGCTGCTGCTCTCTGCTCTCTGGTCTCTGTTGTGTTTGCTGCCATTAAACGCGTGCACATGCTACCCCTCATCCTCCCGGCTGCCGATACCATCCTGTTCCCTCCTTTCATCCATCCTTAGATGACTGCAGTTCGTGTCATTTCCATTGTGTGGTCTCAGCACTTGGAAAAAATGTTATTTTAAAACTGAGAACTGTTTAAAATACATTTGTTATATTACTTTTATTTTTTTACTATCAAAAAAACCAAGAAAATAATTTTTGTCTATTATTTAATTGTTTAAATTATATCAAATATAAAGATTCTAAATATTTTTTCCAGTGCTCTTCCCTGGCGAGTGCAGCTAATCTTTTGTTTAGATGTTACATGGCACAAAGGCAGGGAAGAAAGAGCCAGAGGTAGACCAGAGACCAGAGAGGAAGAGCAGAGAGGAACAGGAACAGGAACCGAGCTCTTCGCTCCCGCTGAGGCCTCAAATTAGGCACAAATTTCACTGGCCGAGTGTCAATTCAGATCATATCTGGGACGCACTCGGGCCAAATTGCATTGGCGACAAGAGGAGGAGAAGGATGACGACACACACACACAGCAAAGAACATAACTGGGATGCGATAGGGAAGACCATGGACACAGAGGGACACACCTACCTTTGTCCTGGATTCTGCTGCCTGGGATTCAAACTCATTACCAACTTGGCTTGGCAATAATGGGATTTATTGGAAACTAACTGGGACTACTGTGAGTCACTTTTCTCTGTCTCCCTGGGGATGCTGATAGTTGACAATAAATTTGGGTAAATAAACCTTAAGCTATAGGTAACCAGGGGAGGAATATTTTACCTTAAATAATAAAATAAATACAATACTCTTTTTGCTTTTAAACTCCCCCGCAAACTGACAGGAAACCCGAGAATTTTTAAGCAACTTGAAAGCATCAACTGTAGGGTCACAAGAGGTCAACTGAAGAGGCCTTTAAACCAAAACAAAACGGCAAAAGTTAAACGCAAAAAACAAAACAGGAAGAACTTGGAGATGAAGTAGGAGTAGGAGGAGCACTTGAAGAAATCCTGCAACACTGACCAGCAAACTGAGGCGGCAAATAAGGAAATGCGAAGTGAGTTAAAGGCTCGGTCTCGCCGAAGTGAAGTGAAGTGGCTTATAAAGGATTGCGTTGCCTGGAAGCAAAGTTTATTGTGCAATGCCAAGCAGGAGCAGTAACAGTAACAGTAGCAGGAATCCAACCCAATCCCAGGCAACCCAAAAACCGAATAAACCAAACATAAAACTCACACACACTCTGTCTCTGTCCCGGGTTTCGTCTGTCACTTGTTGCCCTTCAGCCTTCCCTTACTCCTTGCATACTTCACTTACTTACATCGCGATTTCTGGTGTATATTATGACCCGCTGGGTTTTTGGGAATAGTGATGCTCACATGAGATATTTTGCAGCCAAAAAGGAAAGTTATTTGGTAAATTTCTAGGAGAATAAAGATTATAAAGAGATAAAGAAAATAAAGAACTTTAAACTTCATTAAATTGTTAATAAAAAAGATAGGAACCTTTTCAAATTCTTCCTTAAAGCACAAGCAATTAGTAATTCCCCAGAAATTTAATTTCTAGTAAACTTCAGAAGCTCTGGAATAATATTTCGAATAGCTTTTAAATATTTAAAAATTAAATTTAATTAAATTTCAGTATAATATTCAATCTATAATTTTTCTTGCTATATATTTCGATCATCACTCCCGCTGAAAATGATAAATGAGAGCTGTGTGTGTGTGTTTTTGGTGGGGGTGGATTGAACGAGGCAAGGCAAAGAAGGATAAACCGTGAGCAGTTGGTCCAGGGAAATGCAAAAATTATTGCAAAATGTTTTTATGACGAATGAAATATTCGTTGACTCTCACACGGTTACTCCGCAGGACCCACACCCGATTTTTTCCTTTTTTTCTTTATATATATAATTTTTTCGTGTTATTTTCTCTCACGATATTTTTCCGGGTTCGCATGCACGCGTCGCTGCTTCCTTTTAATTTTTTTGTATTTTTATTTATTTATTTTCATTTTTTTTTCTGCGAGATTGTAACGCATTGATGATGTGTGTTGTTGTGTGTGGGTGTGGGTGTGTGTATCTGCGATGGCCTGCTGAATCTGCAGCTGTACGCCGTTTTTTAAGCCTTTGGGCATTTTATTTGTTTTAAATAAAAGGCAACAAGCAGAAGTGGAAGGGCAGGAATCAGGAAAAATGGAAGGGAAATGTCCTGTGGATTGCAGAAAGGCAACGAATTGGGAATGCACTCGAGATACCTACTGGGAAATGTTGTTTTTTAAATAAATTACCATAATGCTGGTGATTTTTAATGATTTCTAAAGACTACTCAAAAAATGTTTTAACATATAACTTCTTTATTTTCTTAAGGAAAATTAAGGTGGCTACTTCTTATGGACTTTGAAAGGGCACAAAGCATATAAAGACTTTTTCTGAGATGTTTTTAGCAAGCTAATTGGTTTATTTTATCAAAAATCTGATAGAGTCTTCTTTAGACAACATCCAGCAAGGCTCTGCAAGAAAGCCAATTCAAAAGAAATAATATTTTCTTATACACTTTGAGTTGTAAAAGAAAACCTGCAGTTCCAGCAAATAGTATGTGTTGTCCTTGACAGCCACAGACTTTGCTCAAGGGATGTGGTCAGGACGAAGATCCACACAGAGGCCGAGGACGAGACCCCACACTCTCTTCTCTTCTTCGTCGTGTGCCAAACAATTGTCCCCCGCAAGGAAAATATTTGTATTTAATAAAGTCAGGCCAGAGTTGAGAGTCAGCAGAGGAGGCCCTGTGCCCTGCCTGACTTTGCATACAACTTGCTGAATTTAATGTAGCCTGCGGACATGGCAATGCGACGACTCGAGGACTCGAGGTCCCCGGACCAGGACAGAAAAAATACACACTCAAATAAAATAAAACAAAGCCGAGTGGAGTGAAGTGGAGCCGAGCGAAGTGTGGCCAATGCAAAGCGTAAAAAATACAATAAAATTCGAACATGAAAAGCCTATTTAAAATGCTGACATACGAAATGCGAGCGAACCGACACTTGAGGGCGGCAAAATGGGAGTTGGAAAATGTCAGGCCCCAAAAAAAAAAAAGAGCAGAAAAAAATAAAGGGGGTACGGAAAGGAATAAGGACTTGGCGGCATTACCATAAAATGGAAACAAAAGGAGCGACAGGCTCAGGCTCAGGCACTGGCACAACAAGATCCACTTGACTCTCCTTCCCTTCCTGCCTCTCGGCACCCAGCGAGAATGCGAAAATATGAAAATTGAGTGAGAATATGTAAATGTAATGAAATATTGTTTTCACTGAGGAAAGTGGCATAGTCGGAGGACCTCTCGCACATGACGACCTTCGCTCCGTTTGCTCCTTAACTCTCTCTCTCTCTCCTCTTGTTTGGCCCAAAAATTTATGCGTAACAAGTCGCTGCTCCATTTATCATTTCACTCTGTGATTTACACTCTCGCTTTTGTTTTGTCTCGCCCAACAGCAGGAGCAGGATCTGAAGCAGGAGCAGGAGCAGGAGCAGGACCTGCCCTGCCCAAAGAGAGTACGAGTACAATCCTGACGGACTAACTGGGTGAATGAGTGACTGACTATCTGTCGGGGTATTGCAGCCGGCGGCTTGGGGGCTGTTATTTAAATTATGAAAATTATTCAAACCGCAAATGGAATCATCATCATCAGTTATGGGGAATCTCTGCCCTGCCGGCGGAGTCCTTCTGCAAAGGAGTGCGAGGTTTCTCAATCAGACCGAAAAGATAATCCGCAAAATGGCAATCAAAAAGAAGAGGCCCATTTATATAAAAAATGCGAACAGATTTCTGTTGATTTCGTTATGCGGCCGTTGGTCCAGGGAAATGGCCTGAAAAACTTGCCTAAAAGAGGAGTTAACTTGTGGGTTATGAGTTATCTCGCAAATTGATTTAGTTCATAGAAAAACGGTTCTGTATTTTATATCAGCTGTGAATTATAGTTGTGATGGAACTAATTTGAGAATATTTCGATTTGGGTTGATTAAAAAAAGCTGAAATTTGGCTAAGAGAAAGTTTAAGCTTTAAAAAATGAGTTATCAAGAGTTCTCTCTATAAAGTTGTTGAAGTAAGCAGAGTTCTCTCTATAAAGTTGTTGAAGTAACTTTATAAAGAGAACTCTTGATAACTTATTTCTTCCTTAGAGACTTCCTTAGAGACCATCTTAATTTCTTTGAAATTGTTTCTGTGACAGCTGCAAATTTGGAGAGTCGTCTCACAATGAGCTATTAATTATCTCCACCGGCAATTCACAAATATATATCCAACAGAGATTTTCAATCTCGGCCAGATTTCTCGTCTCTGTCACAATGCACAAATTGCAAAGAGGGGCGAGCCGAGACGGGGTGGGTATCTCAAATAAATTAAATGAATGTTAACCTCAATACGAAACGTCATTAATAAATCCCAGAGCAAACCAATCCAAATGAGCCTGCAGCTATGTTTGCGCAAACTGACATTTGACCAAAATGTTTGAAAGACACACACACACACAGAGAGAGATGGCTCTCTGCACAAATGAAAAATGCTTGAAATATTTGGTCTGTAGGTAAACCCAACTCGGACTGCATAGATGGATGTACAGATATTTACGTCTAATGAGTTAATTCAATTAAGAAAGCCAAGCAGCAGAGGCAGAAATGATGAGCAGAGAAGGCAGGAAGGAAGCAAAGGCAGGTATGTAGGTAAGAGAGGCCATCGCATTTGCAATTTGACAGTTTTCAATTAGTCAAAGTGTCATTGGGTCATGAAAAGTCAGAGAGGTCAGTGCCGGTGGTGGTGGAGTCTGTTGACCAGACCAGTGGGTTTTCCCTGCCTCCCTCCCCCTGCAGCCTGTCTGCCACAGTCGTCGCACTTAACCTACCTATACTTGGCCAATTTGGATTAGAAGCATCGACTTTTAAGAGCCCTTTGGTGGCACTTCAAGGGGAAATAGATTGAAAAAGTGATCAATCATATAACTTAATGGCCATGGAAACATGTGTAACGAATTACGAAAATAATTAATCAATTAGGTCACACTTTCCACTTAAGAATTTGTTTGTAACATGAAAAACTTGAACTTTAATTAAATTATAAAAGATATGCACACTTTAACTTGAGGTAACAAAGGTAAATAGTGAATAGTTTATAGTTAGCACAAATAAAGTGGCCAAAGCGGCATTTAAAACAGAACAGTGTGACCAGACTGACCTAAACATTTGTTATCCTTTAAAAAATTAATATAAAATTGAAGCAAATATTCCTTTAAATTTAAAATACAAATAAAGTAACCAAACTTTAAAAAAATTAATTTAAAGTGTGACCAACAGTGCGACTACGTGGTTTTCTTTGCTTCCTCTTCCTGTTCCGTGCCCAGGCTCACTTCAATTAGCTCATTGACACAAATGTGAAATAAATAAAATGGACACAACGTAGCAGGAAGAGGAAATGTGGGCGAAGTGAGTAGGTGGATGGGTATGGGGTTCTGTGGGTGTTTGGAAATTGGTTTGTCACGAGTTTAACCCAGTGCAGTTTAGTCAGATCAGATCAGGCAGACAGAGAGACAGATAGATAGATATTCCCGCACAGAATTCTGTCAACTTTGAGGTGAATAATTCATGAATCCATCCTGCTGATGCTGATGCTGCTGCTGCTGCTGCTGGTGCCCAGCCAGGAAAACGAATGAATGCCAGGCACCGGAAAATGGCAAGGAAAAACGCCAAACGTTGTAGGCGGGGTATTAAAATCGACATTGCTAATTTAATGAGTTTCCTTCTTGGCCGGCTTTCTTTCCTACCCAAAGCCACCCTCTCCCCGGAGGCAAAAATAAACACTCGAGCGTTAATGCACGAAATATTTAATTTATACTTACATCAACATTGGACAACCTTGAGTCCAAATGTTTTTTTATGGCCAGTCAGACCCCGTCAGATGACGACGATGATGTGGAAGGAATGTGGCTGGGCAAAGGGGAGCAGCAGGAGGCGTCAGTCGGTGGAAGAGCAAACGCCAAAGGCGCCAACTTCCGACACGGCCTCAGTTGGAGGCTAATAAAAATCAAATATGGGGGAAGGCAACCTCCACGAAGGAGGGAGGAGTTAGACCAGGTGGAAGGACAACGTCAACGGCGACTGCTCACTTGGCCAAAAGCATTTTGAGTTATAAGCTGCCGCCGGCGATGAAGACAAGCTTTTCAGCAGAGAGAAAAATATATTTTTAGGGGTTTTCAATTGAAGAAATTATTATGATTTTATTACCAGATTTTATATAAACTTCTTGGTGGATTTTAAGGTAAAAAGAATTCACAATTTCACACATTAACAGGAAGATAATAATTGTTTGTGGTTTTTAAAGGCAGAAAATGAAATTTCATATCTAAAAAAATCTAATAAATTTATTATTTGACTGTAAAAAATGCATAAATATTGTAAATCAATTATAGTAATATTTCTAAACCATTTCCCATATTTTCTCTCTGTGAAACTAACCCCCTCTATCGCCTTAAGGTTGCCATAACACAGAGACACGAGCAAAAATCAACCTTTAGGGGGGCAAGAAAGGTAAAAAAAAGAGGGACTCGGCGGCAGGACGACCTAAAACCTGAAGCACGTGGCGATAAAGAAGACATTCACGGCACTTTGTTCGAACATTAAGTGGATTTAATGTAAACTTTATGTTTTCCTTAGGTTACGTGGTCGATTTCCGTTTTATTGCCTTAATTAAAAGGTCTTCCTTTGGCAGTTCCCCCACTCCCCTGGCAATCAACAATATTTATGACTATTTGAAATATTTATTTGCCCTTATGCCATTTTATGGGGGGGATATGTACGTATCCCTATATCTCCATCCCTCCCAGGTGAGCAGCCATCAAATTGGAAAATGCGCTGGGCACAAAAATTAAAATCGCATTAAATTTGATGTTTTTGGTGGGGGGATTGGGAAATTGTTATGACCTTCTGGAGTGAGATGTGTGTGTGCAAGACCCTAGATAAGGTAGAATTACCCTTGGGCTTTATGGCCATAAAGACTTTAAATTAATTCAAATTAATTTCCGATATCGAAACCTTGGCCAAAGTTGAGTTAATAGTGTAGATTACATAATGAACGCATCAACACCTTCTTTGGCAAAGAATCACACCTCTCGTCTGTGGGTGTTTATGGCCTCTGTCTTATAGATGAACATACATAGAGATCAGTCCATAAATCCAAGCCATAAATCGACCACGCACAATTCGCTGAGCTCGCTTACACAGATTACGAGAAGAAGGCTTTCTCGCATCTCAAAAGCTTATCTCTGGAACCGATAAAATAAAACCAGAGATAACAAAGGCCGAAACACACTTTCATTTTCAGCCAGAGATAAGGGAGAAAGGGAAAAGGCCAGTAGGGCTTATAAAAAGGTCTCAACTTCCAGAATTCCTCATAAAAATTGGATCAAGTCAAGAGAAGAAAGATGAGCTGGGCCATAAAACCCAAGATCATAGCTTCAAAGACCATAAATCCACAAGATTAAGTTTCCAGCTTTTCCGATCTTCAGTTCAATAGACTTGTCTTCATCTTCTCTTCTCTTGGTGCAATTTTCCCCCTAAAGACATGTAGGAAAGCAGAGCGGAAAACAAAATATTTATCTTGTGCAAGCATTTTGCTTTCCAAATCCACTTCCAGCTACGAAAATTGTTGTATATTATTACTTGGGAAGCATTTTACAACTTCTCTTGACAACAACTTTGGGCTGCTTGACAACCCACTTGTGGAGCTGCTGCTGCTGCTGCTGCTTGGCTCGTTGTTGTTGTTGCTATACTTGTGCTGTATTTTTTTTTATTTTTTAGTTGTTGCTGCCTTGTGGACGGACCCCAAGCATTCGTCGTTGAGGTAAAATGCAAACATGAGGTTGTAAAAAGCGACGGAAACTTAGTTACCGAAAGCCTTTTTGGAAGCAGCAGCAGCAGCAGAGGCAGAAGCAGTTGCTCAAGTGCTGGGAAGGCCAAGTGCTGGACCAAGAGAAGGGGCTAGGGGAAAAGCACTTAAAAAAATTAATCTTAAATGTTTTTAATTAAAGGGAATGAATTGAGAATTATTTATATTAAATTGTGTTAAGCAGAGAGCATTTTTCTAAGGTAGTTTTAGGCTTTTCAAAGTTATAAATAATAAAAACAGGCAGAATATTGTTAAACGAAACTGAAGAAACATCGTCTTTATGGGTTTTGCCTATTAAAAGTATGGTAATTTATACAAAATATTATTTATAAAAGATTTAATAACAGAGAACCTTCATAAAACATCTTGTAGCTCTTTATTTTAATTTATATAATTTTATATTTATTATTTAAAATGTATTTTATTTATTTTTATATTATTTATTTATTTTCAATTATTTTTCCAGTGCTTTTAAGGGCCTGGCAGCTGCCGCTTTAATGCAAACAATAAAGGCTTTACCTTCCGCACGGCCCGAAAAAAGGGAGCGAGTGAACGAGAAGGAGCTATGTGAAAGTCCTGGCGCTGAGCACTCCTGCCACTCGCTACATCCCTTTTTCCTCAAGCAGAGAGAAAGAGAGAGAAGGAGTTGGGAAATGGGGGAATCCCCCTGGCCGAGACTGGGTCCGGGTTGCTCTCGCTCGCTTAATTGCGTAGGTTGGTAGCCAACAGCAGCAGCAGCAGCAGCAGCCTCTTCACTGGGCACTGCTGCTTATCTCCGCCTCCCTCCACTCACCTGCTGCACACCTTTTTATGCCCCAACGTCGTCGTCTTCCCTGCTCCTCTGGTATGTGTACATTTTTACTAATTTACAACAATTTTCGTTGTACTTGAATACAAAATGCAACGGTTGCATTTCCCCCCAACCAAACCCGGCTGCTGCTGCTGCTGCGCTGTGTCCCAGCATCATCCACTTGGCCTGTGTGCTACTTTATGGTGAAGTGCGCGAGGGCATTAAGCAAAATGTATGATGATGCACCTGGGAAGGGGTGCTGTGGGTCGGGGAAAGTCCCGAAAATAACAAGAGGGCCAAAAGAATAAGAAGAACCAAGAGATGCGAACAACACAATGCGCAGCTCAGAAAAATATTTAAATGAGGTTAAGTTAGTGCAACTATTCTGCTGCTTATTTTTGCACCCCAGCAGCAACCATTTTTCGTCCTTTTGCAGAAACCAGCAACCTTATTTGTTATTTTTTTTTGCAGTTCCTAAGGACTGAGATTGCTGGGGTAGGGTTTGCACTAAGAGAAAATATTATTATGCCTAAAATAAATTTACAAATCAATGTACTAAGCATGCTCCTTTAGAAAGGAACCAAAACTGTTTGTAATATATTTTCTAACATAGAAAAATCCCTTGATTCTGTTTACAAAAATATATAATCTATTATATTATATATTTAAATAATTTAAAATATATTTCTAATAATTTTAATTACATAATTTCCCTCTCTGTAACACCGAAAACTTTCCCAAAAATATTTATGCTGCTTAAGGTGTATGCTGTACATATTCCTTGTTGAATCTGGCCAAGTTGCGAGGGTTAAATTCCACCATTCTATCGCTAATTGGGTCAAGTGTGTGCCCGTGCCCAAAACTCATGACAATAGCGACCTGTTACACCAGAAGAAGAAAGTGTAGAGGGTGGGGCTTGGCTGCAGATAAATGCAAACACAATGGAGATTACTTCCTCCAAAAGTTGCCTGAATAGATAAACCTGTTAAATATTTAAACGGCAAACAAAACATCCGCTGTTAGCAGCCGAGAAACTGCAGAGAGAAAAGTTATTATATTATTTAATGGCAGAAGGACAATCAATGAAGGAAATAGAGATGGGCGCGTGTCTAAAATTTTCAACACGACACAACACGAACACGAAAAATTTTTTTTTGTGTAACACGAACACGCACGGTCGATTTTGGTCCAACACGAACACGCACGAAACACGCACGAACAACACGAAATTTTTTTTTCATATTTATTTCAATTTTGTATCATATTACATTACAATGTAATGATTATTTTGAGTCAGTGAGCTTTTATTAACAATAACCTTTGTTGGAGCCCGGATAAATAAAAAGACGCGCTAAATTTCTTATTAAAAGTAATGGTACTTTATTCACTTTTTATTACATTAAAGGTAAATGCGCATGGCGAAAGTTAACATAAAAAACATTAAAATTAATTCATATTTTTGTATAAAAATACCAGTTTATCCAAATTGCTGCTGAGCAATCTTGTTCTGCGCTCGCACAGAACCATGCCAGACGTTGAGAACACTCTTTCGCTCGTAGCTGAGCTGATTGGTATATTTAAAATTTGCTTTGCCAGTTTTTGAAGACACTTAAGGTTATTAGCGTTTCTCCAAAACTCTAAAACATTGTTTTCATTTTCTTTGCCGCATTTGTAATAGTTAT
>VNJQ01002683.1:0-20198 GCA_008042515.1 Drosophila truncata | reverse complement strand
ATCCCTTTCTGAAATGGCTGGGCACTTCATCTTCATTTTCGTCTCCTGAAGCAACTTCAATGGATTGCAAGAAGTTGTCCAAAAGAGATGCCTGCAACGATGTTGATGGAGCATCTCTGTCTTGCGCTTTTGTACTAGTCTGAAATATATATGTATATTAATAACTTATATATTATATAAAAAATGAATACTAACTCGTTCTTTTAAGTGAAGTAGTCTCGAAAGAAGATTTTTAAATTGCACCCTAGCGAGCATCATTTCGGCAGGATTTTTTAATAACACTACGTATTCTCGGGTCTAAGTAAATGCTGCAAGTGACTGCTTCGCATGCCAAAAGGCTTTTTTCCCTTTCACGGATGCAATTACTCAAAATTTGACTTTCCTGAGTATTAATTGCTTTCCTCTAGTTCATTAAATTCATTTTTATGTTTATCCTCCTTTTCATGTTGCACACATAGTTTCCGCGGAAAGTTAGTTTGCTAATTTTGCATTCCGAAACATTATTTTCCGGGTTAAAAGTGAACAAATTTCGAAGACTTAAATTACACTTCCGACCCATATTGAAACACCTTTGGTAAACGCACTGTTTGGCTTTGAAATGTACCAGAACAAACTATTTTTTGTGACTATACGCAACACAAAATATAGCACCAAAGCCCAAAAACGAATTCTTAAATTAAATATTTTGGTACGGGGGGTAGCTTTATCGTCCTCATACAAGAATATGAAATAATATTGGTGAAAAGTCTAACACGGAACCCGTGATTTGCTTGTGAGTTTTATTTTGAGCAAAAAAAATAAAAATCATAAATAATCATTATTTTTTAATTCTATTTTTTTGATCAAAAATTATTTTTATTTGTAATTTTTATTTTGTTCACTCAAGTCTGATGATTATTTTTGATGAAAAGGGAAAAAATCATAAACTTGCTTGATTTTTATATTTCAAACATAAAAATAATCATTATTTACGGTCCCTGCATTAAAAACAAAAATGTATTTTTAAATTTTCTTTCAGATAACAGGTCATGTCATGTATAAAACGAAAGGCGCAACAATAGAACCAATGGGACAGACACGCGGTTTACGTGTTTACCTTTAATCTTGGCCCCTGGCAGTCTGATTTTCAGAATTTGCTTTTGCCTTCGCATCGGCGCTTAGAGTTCCTATCGAACTAGTTTCCAGAACTTTAATACTTCTGGATTTAAAGCTTCACTTTGGCAGATCAGGCGCATGTGGTAATTGCTACTGCGGCCACTCAAGGAGCCGCAGTATTTAATTGTAAAATTAAATTCAGAATATTTACTAAATTTCCTACACAAAATTCCGCCTCTTTGAAATAAACCCCTAGAATTAAATTTGGGCTGTTATTTAATAACGAATTAACTCCCCAAATTGAAAAATGAAATAACTCCTCAAAGGTAAGAAACTGACATAACGGAAAAACGAAATAGGCCGATTTTTGAAGAAATTAGGCAGGTTATTTCACTTTTTGAGAAAATAGTAAAATAAGTCCCCAACAAACATTAGGTCCCCAAAGAACATTTTTTGGGCGCTTAACCGGCTACTGTTTATTTACATCCAATATTTTGACAATGCAAGTACAATATTTAAAATGGTTCGTGCGATTTTTTTTATTTAATTTTTCTATGCTTGTTATTGTCTTTCACATATCTTTTTAAATCCCTAATGTTGTCTGCTTATCTTAGATTGACCTATTTTTTTTTTAATTAACGTTTGTAAAGTATTAAAAGACTTCTTGTTAGGTATTCCCCATATTTTTTTATTTTAATGATTAAAAAAACCTGAATATGCTACGAAGAATTATTGACGTATATAAAAGAAAATGTTTTTAATTTGGAGCCTTCCACAATAGTAACAGACTATGAGGAAGGTTTGAGGAAAGTCATCCGATATGTGTATCCCAAAGTTATAGCTGTCGGATGTTGGTACGCATAATTTGCCGATTATATTCAATTTAAATTAAAAAAAATTCAATTTCAATTTAAATGGAAAACATAGTAACAACAGCAGATTGACAGCTTTACTTACTTAAATAACTTACATATGTATACACATTGTGTAAGTGATGTATACACATTGTGTAAGTTATTTTCATAGATTTTTCTCACCTTTGTCATATCTGGCATCTTCTTCATCCCAAGGCCTTTTAGAACTAAGCGCCTAAGTTTAATTTCATCAATTTTGGTTGACTTTTTATTGTTTACCTTTGGAATATCTCTGGATTTTCTAGGTGTTATAGCATTACTTCTGTTATTTGTAAACGGTCTTAGAATAATCAGACTATAATTATTTGAGCTAGAATTATGTGGTTTATTTTGGCTTTTTGACAAATTAAAAGTTTTAATTTTATTATACGACTGAGTGTTTCTTTTTGGGGGGTCTTCACTGTCTTGATCTTTATTTTCAATGTTTATATTTTGCCTGAAGATCTGCAAATAGTTAATTCTATGGCTTTTGCTTTTGAATTTGGTATTGATTACTTTTGCATTTGACATTTGGTCGTCCATTTTTTGACCATATATTTGCTGAGTAAGCAAATATATTAGACACAATATAAACCATAACTTAGGTGACCTTGCAAACAGGATATTACTAGTGAAATTCGATATATACCGATCACAAACTAATATTGCTGATATTAACGAGGGTTTTTTGTTCTTAATGTTTATTATTAACATGTTTTTTCATTATGGCCACTTCATTTCCGTATGATTAATAGTATTTAAAGGGTTTTGGTATTTTTTTCAGATTTTCAAATAGTCTGCGACACTCTTTTTTTTTAATTATATGAGTTTAAATTTTTGCAAAGGGTTCTCAATCACACGTGTTTCTCCAAGCTCTTTTGAAATCGTTTCTATTTAAGTCAAACTAATTTAAGGGAAATACTTTCGATAAAAAAAGTGTGTAATTAAATATGACCACAATTTCACAGAAAGATATTCATATTTTTATCTCGCTCTTGTTTTCTATCTCTATCGACATTCCTCTTCACACACGCATTTATTGTGAACGTGAACCTGTTTGGGCGTCGGTTCCAATACGACTAAAATATACACCACATAAAAACTGCTTACTTAAGAGCGGCAAACGCCACATAAACAACACAATCGCACCCACACACGAACTTTATATGCACACACACTGGACATTTGCTTACACAAACACAAGCGTAATCACAGCATATATATATGTATATACTATGTTGATACTTAGGAACACATGAATTGTTGAATACGTGAAATCACACACGAATTCATGCATTCATATAAACAGAGATGCCATATACCTTTTGTATTCGTCTATGATATTCTTCTAGAATCTGTATACAAATATTTTCAATATCGGCGAGCAATACCGGCGTTGCTAAATGACTGATTATATTGAAAGTTCAGTTTGTAGGAACTGCTGTTACCAGCTTTCGATGTTTTTAGCAATTTAGTCACTTCGCCTTCCAGGAAACACCCCATATAATTGGTACTCCATCACCTTGGCATCATAGCTAACATATATTTAAAATTAATTTAAATTCTTTCTAGTAACATTATTTTCTGACATTATTACAACATTCCTGTGTTCTTGAAGGCATATAATGCATACCTTTCTTTTATTTACTCCACACTCAAAGAATTCATATGAAAAATGCATTAATGCGGTCTCGCATAAACTCAGTAACAGTATATTTTGAAAATTCTGATGGAAGAATTTATAATAAGGTTATCCGCAGATTCAAAGAATCTATCAAAGCTATTTTTGCAATTAAACCAACTAAATAGCATTTTGCCCAAGCGTTGGGCACAAAATATACATACATAACTGCGCAGGCACACAGCAGTCATGACCCAGACAGAATGTGCAAGAAAATGATCTTCATTTTCGTTGGTCTATTAACACACTCTGTTTTTAAAATCTTCGTAAAGTTTCACAAATCACGCGCAATTGGGCTCCTGCCCAAAACGCCAAGAAAAAAGGCTTCAATAATTTGTTTTAAATAAAAACAATAAAGGAAGCTAACTTCGGCTCGCCGAAGTTTATATACCCTTACAGATTGCAATTGAACTATAAAATTAAAATCGAAATTCTGAAATAATAATAAGTGGCCAAATCCCACATTTGATTAAAATATTTTGAGAAATAGCGAAACTATGAATTTGTATACCCTTACAGGGTATTATAATTATACCCTTGCAGGGTATTATAATTATACCCTTGCAGGGTATTATAATTTCAGTCAGAAGTTTGCAACGCAGTGAAGGAGACATCTCCGACACTATAAAGTATATATATTCTTGATCAGGATCAACAGCCGAGTCGATCTAGCCATGTCCGTCTGTCCGTCTGTCCGTCCGTCTGTCCGATTATACGCAAACTAGCCCCTCAGTTTTAAAACTATCTGAATGAAACTTTGCAGGTAGTTTTCTATATGCTCTCACTCCTACATAAGTCGGAACGGGTCGGATCGGACGACTATATCATATAGCTGCCATAAAAAATTTTAACTTTGTCAGTTTTTAACATAAATCCACCAAATTTGATATTTGGCCATTTCTTATTGTTTCATAATTTCGTATTCAATTTCATAAAAATCAGACAACTATATCTTATAGCCATAGGAACAATCGGTACATTTTTCGAAAAAAAATTATAACTTTGTCAGTTTTCAATATATTTTCACCAATTTTGACATTTGCCCATTAATCATTATTCCAGAATTTCGATTTAAATTTCATGAAAATCGGACGACTATATCCTATAGCTGCCATAGGAACAATCAGGAAAATAGTAGAGAATATCATAACTTCGATGTTTCTTAACATATTTTCATCAAACTTGAGATTTCGTCACTTAATATTATTCCAGAATTTCAATTTAAATTTCATGAAAATCGGACCACTATATCCTATAGCTGCCATAGGAACAATCAGAGAAATAATAAAAAAATCATAACTCAGTTGTTTCTCAACATATTTTCATCAAATTTGAGATTCGGCCATTCAATGATATCTTAGAATTTCGTTTTTAATTTTATACTTCAATTGCAATCTGCAAGGGTATATAAACTTCGGCGAGCCGAAGTTAGCTTCCTTTCTTGTTTCAGTCAGAAGTTTGCAACGCAGTGAAGGAGACATTTCCGACCCAATAAAGTATATATATTCTTGATCAGGATCAAAAGTTGAGTCGATCCAGCCATGTCCGTCTGTCCGTCCGTCTGTCCGTCTGTCCGATTATACGCAAACTAGTCCCTCAGTTTTGAAGCTATATGAATATATATGCTTTCACTCCTAAATAAGTCGGAACGGGCTGGATCGGACGACTATATCATATAGCTGCCATAAAAAATTTTAACTTTGTCAGTTTTTAACATAAATCCACCAAATTTGATATTTGGCCATTTCTTATTGTTTCATAATTTCGTATTCAATTTCATAAAAATCAGACAACTATATCTTATAGCTGCCATATGAAAAATCGGCAAAATTTTCGAAAAAAATTATAACTTTGTCANAACTTTTATACTTCAATTGCAATCTGCAAGGGTATATAACTTCGGCTCGACGAAGTTTATATACCCTTGCAGATTGCAATTGAACTATAAAATTAAAATCGAAATTCTGAAATAATAATAAGTGGCTAAATCCCAAAATTGATTAAAATATTTTGAGAAATAGCGAAACGAAAATTTTTTATTAATACCCTGATTGTTCCTATGGCAGCTATAGGATATAGTCGTCTAATTTTCATGAAATTAAAACTAAGATTCTTAAAAAAATATTAAGTGGCCAAATCTCAAATTTGATGAAAATATATTGAGAAACATCGAAGTTAGGATTTTTTCTATTATTTTCCTGATTGTTCCTATGGCAGCTATAGGATATAGTCAGGCGATTTTTATGAAATTAAAACTAAAATTCTGAAATAATATTAAGTGGCCAAATCTCAAATTTTATGAAAAAATGTTAATAAGCTGCGGAGTTATGATTTTTTTTATTTTCCTGATTGTTCCTATGACAGCTATCGGATATAGTCGTCCGATTTTCATGAAATTAAAACCGAAATTCTAGAATAATAATTAATGGCCAAATACCAAATTTGGTGGAATTTTGTTAAAAACTTACAAAGTTATAATTTGTTTTCGAAAATTTTACCGATTGTTCCTATGGCAGCTATATGATATAGTCGTCCGATCCGGCCCGTTCCGACAAATTTAGAAGTCTAACTGCAAAGTTTCATTCAGATAGCTTTAAAACTGAGGGACTAGTTTGCGTAGAAACGGACAGACGGACATGGCTAGATCGACTCGGCTGTTGATGCTGATCAAGAATATATATACTTTATAGGGTCGGAGATGTCTCCTTCACTGCGTTGCAAACTTTTGACTGAAACTATAATACCCTGCAAGGGTATAAAAATCATAACTCAATTGTATCTCAACATATTTTTATCAAATTTGAGATTCGGCCATTCAATGTTATCTTAGAAATTCTGCAAGGGTATATAAACTTCGGTAAGCCGAAGTAATCTTCCTTTCTTGTTTATTATTACCCTGATTGTTCCTATGGCAGCTATATGATATAGTCGTCCGATCCGGCCCGCTCTGACATATAAGGCTATAACAAGATAGGAAGCTAATTTCGGCTAGCCGAAGTTTATATACCCTTGCAGATTGCAATTGAACTATAAAATTAAAAACGAAATTATAAAATAATAATGAATGGCCAAAACCCAAATTTGATGAAAATATGTTGTCAGCTATAGGATATAGTCGTCCGATTTCCAAGGAATTTAAATCGAAATTCTGAAAATATGTTGAGAAACAGCTGAATCGAAATCGAAATTCTGAAATAACAATAAGTGGCTAAATCTCAAATTTACTGAGAAACAGCAAAGTTATGATATTTTCAAATATTTTCCTGATTGTCCCTATGGCAACTATAGGATAAAGTCGTCCGATTTTCATGAAATTTAAATTGAAATTCTGAAATAAAGATATAAATATAAAATATGTTAAAAACTGACAAAGTTATAATTTTTTTTCGAAAAATTTTCCTGTCTTTCCTATGGCAGCTATATAATATGTACGAGTGAGAGTATATAGAAGACTAACTGCAATGTTTCAGTCAGATAGCATTACAGCTGAAGGACGAGTTTGCGTAGAAACGGACAGATAAACGAACAAGGCTATACTCGACTGTTGATGTTGATCAAGAATATATATACTTTGTAGGGTCTTGAGATGTCTTCTTCACTGCGTTGCAAACTTCTGACTGCAACTATAATACCCTGCAAGGGTATAATGAATACTAACGGTGACAAACAAATCTAGATATTCTGCACATATCGATATTCTGCTCGATATATTGGTTCAATATATTCAGTAAAATCAGAAAATAAATTAATTAAACGTTCCCTTACAGCTAAATACATATGCACAAATATCATCAATATTTTGACAAATGCAAGCCATTCGGAGTATATGAAAGTTTACTTTATTTTAACGATATTATTGTACATATATAATACTGAAATTTTTCTCTTGATCAAGATCCCAACTTTGTCCCAAGGTACACAAAAAAAGAAATAATTCTACTTGTGAATTTAGTCGGAAAACCGTACCCTTTTTATTAGTTTTTTCTTTTCATTATGTTTAAATGCAAAATAATCCGGAGATATTAAAGTCTCAATCAAACTTATTAACTCTTAAAACAAGTAAAATAATAGCAGTCGCGGCATGATACTTGTACAAATCTTAGCTTGGTTTAAATTTAAATTATAAAAATTATAGTTATAATTATAAACTTATTAACCTTGTAAACTTAATTAAGCAAAAGTAAAATACTATACTAAACTTTTACAAAACTCTTACGTTTACGCAAATGTGTTTTGCTCTTCAGCGTCTTGTTTTGCCATACTACATATTACTATTTAAAGTTATTGTAAATTATATATAATTATATATTATATTATATTATATTTACAGCTTAGTAATACTATTTGAAATTTCAGATAATAGGGTTTTAGATAACAGGGTCTAACTGACGAGCCTGATGTAAGATCTTCTTCTGGTGGCCCACGAGGGTTATGCCCATATCCGATAACTGTTGGGCAGTTAGACGGGAAATCTAAGATGGAATAAAGTAAAATTAATATATTTATACTGTAAAAATTTAGACAAAAATAAGAAAGGAAGCTAACTTCGGCTCGCCGAAGTTTATATACCCTTGCAGATTGCAATTGAACTATAAAATTAAAAACGAAATTCAAAAATAGTAATCAATGGCCGAATCTCAAATTTAATGAAAATATGTTGAGAAACAGTTGAGTTATGATTTGTTCTATTATTTCCCTGATTGTTCGTATGTCAGCTACAGGATATATTCCGATTTTTATGATTTTAAAATAGAAACTCTGTAATAATAATAAGTGGCCAAATCTCAAATTTGGTAAAACTATGTTGAGATACAGCCGAGTTATGATTTTTTCTATTATTTTCTTGATTGTTCTTATGTCAGCTATAGGATATAGTCGTCCGATTTTCATGAAATTAAAACCGAAATTCTGGAATAATAATAGGTGGCTAATAAAACTTATAATTTTTTGTCAAAAAAATTTTCCGATCGTTCCTATGGCAGCTGTATGATCCGACCAGTTCCGACATATGTACGACTGACGGTATATAGAAAACAAACTGCAAAGTTTCATTTAGATAGATTTAAAACTAAGGGACTAGTTTGCGTAGAAACGGACAGACAGACGGACATGGCTAGATCGACTCGGCTGTTGATGCTGATCAAGAATATATTAGGTTGTTTGGTAATGACACCGGTTTTTACATTCAAATTTCGCGGTTCGCTTGTGAAGTCAAATATAATCGTATCTGGCAATGCTGTATATCGTTTGAAAGGTATTGGCATCACCTTTAATATATAACATTAACATTAACATATAATTGGTTAAAAGAGCTTCCACGTTAAAAAATTACAACCGATTGAAATGGAGTTCACAAACGCAGAAAATCGAGCTATTTTGAAATTTTACTTCGCACAGAGAAAAAATGCTGCGGAATCTCGCAGACAGATTATTGATGTCTTAGGAGATAACAAACTTTCGATTCAAACCGCCGAACAGTGGTTTAGGCGATTCCGAAGTGGCAATTTTGATACCGAAACGGATACGGATAAAATCATGGAAATAGTGGATCAAGATCGTCATGTACCTATTAGAACCATCGCAGAGGAGCTGCAACTAAGCACGGAAACCGTCCATAGGCATTTAAAGTCGAAGAATTTAACAAAAAAGCTTGATGTATGGGTACCTCATGAGTTATCCCAAAAAAACCTTTTCGACCGTGTATCAATCTGCGAATCTTTGATGCACCGTAATAAACTCGACTCATTTCTGGATCGGTTAGTGATTGTGAAAATCGAATCGCCGGGGTTTTTGTCAGTAAAGACAATGACTAAAAATGAATGTATGTCATTACCAAACAACCTAATATATATTTTATAGGGTCGGATATGACTCTTTCAAAGCGTTACAAACTTCTAACTGAAACCCTGCAAGGGTATAATGAGTGTTACGGGATATTTTTGAACAAACAAAAGAAAATTTGTCTTTATATGGTGCTACAACCTCACATAAAAGTTAATTCTAATTTTCTCACCTGTTGAGCGTTACTTAGGTTAGCCTCTTTGAAATGTTGGCAATATCTGGACATTTTGATGTGCTCCAACCACAGGTCAGTGCTAATAAAGATATTCTGACCCCGCTGTTGTGAATCCAAAATGTGAGTATTATCCGATTCGGGAGAGTTTCTTGTGGTTAGCAGCGATTGTGGCTGCCTGGCCAAGTTGTCCAACGTTGAGACAATGCTTGCAAAGGTTGGACGATGCGTTCGTTGCTTTTGCCAACAGTCCAGCATTAATTGATAAAGAGCTTCGGGGCAATCCATGGGAGCTGGCAGGCGATATCCTTTCTCAATGCTCTTTATTACATCCTATATATCACAATGTTATAATAACTACAAATGCAAAAACTTAAGATATTTATTTATTACCTGATTTGACCAGTTCCAATAGGGACGTTCTCCATAAGACATCACCTCCCATAAAACAACACCATATGACCAGACATCGGATGCAGACGTAAACTTTCGAAAAGCAATTGCTTCCGGAGCAGTCCAACGCACCGGAATTTTACCACCCTAAACATTATATAAAAATTCAAATATATTTGTATTAATGAATTGAGATCAATTTAAGAAGATTTAATTAAGAAGGAATCATTAAGTAATTGGGAGTCAAATGCTTTAAAGAAATCAATATAAATTTAATATATTTTAAAAGTTTCTATAAATAAAATGTAGTTTAGGACTCACCCTTGTAGTATACGCATCACTTGCATTTTCGATCTCTCGTGACAGTCCAAAATCCGCTATTTTACAGATCAATTGCGCATTAACGAGTACATTCCGAGCCGCCAAATCCCTGTGCACATAATTCATATCACTCAGATAGGCCATTCCACTAGCAATGCCTCGCAGCATTACGATCAGTTGCAATGTTTGGAATTTTCCATCATTGACCCGTAAAAAGGTGTCCAGGCTACCATTCTCCATATATTCGGTGATGATCATAACGGGATTCGAGCGTGTCACCACGCCTTGGAGGTAAATGACATTTGGATGATCGAATTGGCCCATAATGGAGGCCTCAGTTAAGAAGTCACAGCGGGCCTTTTCTGAAGATCCTGGAAACAGATAACAAATATAGAGTAGTAACAACGATTTTTATACCCTGTATCAAAGATATTATAATTTTGTGCGAGTGCGATATTCTGTAACAGGCTGAAAGAGGCGTGGCAGACCCCCAAAAGTTACTTAAATTTTGGTCAGGACCACTCAAGGAGTCGATATAGCCATGTCCGTCTGTCCGTCTGTCCGTCTGTCTGTCTGTCTGTATGAACGCCTAGATCTCAGAGATTATAAGAGCTAGAGACACCAAACTTGGGATCTAGACTTCTTATATCTGCACGCAGATCAAGTTTATTTTCAATTTTTGCTGATCCCCTTTTTTGGGGAGCTATTTGAAAAAACGTATATCTCCTAAACATATAAAGTTAGGTAAACCATTTTCAAAACCTTGATGTATTTTATCAAAATACAGATTGTCTAAATTTTATTACGATCGTGCTCCAAATAACACATGCACCAATACAATTGCAATGGTCACATTCTTTGCCTGCATACACACAATGAAACAACATAGAGCTATTTTTATAACGTTGGTTAGAGTAATTGCAAGTTGTCCCGAATTCAATTCACGGGGAGGACAGGACCGAAGTCAAAGTTTCTATATTTTTAGGAAATAATTTTTTTTAACTTTTTCCTGTCATAAAAATAATTACAGTATTTAATACTAAGAAATATAAAAAAATAAGATCCTATTGCATCTGCAATGACCTCCACGAGGTGTTCCCAGGATACCGATTTTAATACAATCGGGAACGAAATCGAGCGGCCCCTTGTAATGGTACAGGGTATTCTACTGTCGGAACACCCGACTGTATGTCAATCTTGTTTTAATTATTTTCCTGATTGTTCCTATGACAGCTATAGGATATAGTCGTCCGAAATTAATACCGAAATTCTAGAATAATAACTAACGGCCAAATATCAAGTTTGGTGGAATTGTGTTGTTTTTTTCAAAAATTTTACCGATCGTTCCTATGGCAGCTATATAATATAGTCGTCCGATCCGGCCCGTTCCGACATATGTGAGTGAGAGCATATAGAAGACTACCTGCAAAGTTTCATTCATATATCTTTAAAATTGAAGGACTAGTTTGCGAATAATCGGACTAGATCGGCTGTTGATCCTGATCAAGAATATATATACTATATAGGTTCGGAAATGTCTCCTTCACTGCGTTGTAAACTTCTGACTGAAATTATAATACCCTGCAAGGGTATAAAAATCATATTATAACTTTGCTGTTTCACAACATATTTTCTTCAAATTGGAGATTATTATTTCAGAATTTCGGTTTTAATTTCATAAAAATCGGACTACGATATCCTATTGCTACCCATAGGAAACATTGGGGAAATAATAGAAAAATATCATAAATTCGCTGTTTCTAAACATATTTTCTACTTATCTGAGAGGCAGCCTTTTATCACTAACCATACACCATATAGAATACTCATTTCATGCAACGAAAATGGACACAAAAGCCCCGTGGCTTCGTGTGCGCTCGGATTTTTCGCTCTCTCATCCTTATGCTCGCACAATGATTGCGAGAGTTCGCTCGTCCAGTCGCAGAGTGGCGCATCTTGAAGAAGATTCCTCTGAGCTTGAATTCTTCTTTATATGTATGCGAGTTATCCAACCCAACATCCCAGTCGCCTTACCGAAGGCATAAACAAATTCCGTATAAACAATTCCATTCTGGAACCTTCCCACAGAATCCAAATTAGAGTTATGCAACTAAACACCCCAGCCGCCTTACCCAAGGCATAAACAAATTTTGTATAAACAATTCCTTGCTGGCTTTCCCACGGAATCTTATTTAGCTTTCCAACTTCTGTTGAAGTCCACTATTAAAAAATTAGATTGCGCCGCTGTCCTCCGCTAAAACAAACATAAGCATCCGGTCAACACCCGACAAACCAATAATTTCAGTATCATCGGTTTAATAAATTTCACAATCGAGCGGTCGATTTCATCATCGAAATGTCCAACTCTCTTGAGTCTAACTCTTAAGGAGTTTCCCTATTCTCTTAATCCGAGGTTTGCTTATCAGATAATTGGCCCTTAGAGAGGCAGTCCGTGTATAAAACGAAGGACGAGCTAAGGACAACCTTTTTACACAATCAATAAAGCAACCAAGAAGGACGACCCCCTACAGGATCATCAAAACTACGCAGAAGTCATCCCAGGAAGACAACTAGTGAGCGGTTACTCAATATATTATTTAATAATCAATTAAAAATCAAACAAGGTGGATGAATTAATTGAAGACTTTGAAAGAATTCTCACCATGTCTTCGCCATCTACTGCTACGGCTTCTAGCAGCCAAGCTAGTAATCAGTCATTTAATGTGAGCAATTTAATAACACAAATTGTCAATAATGAGTTAAATCCTCTGAAGGATAAGATCGTAAGATTAAAATCTCAATTAAACCATAAAATAAACAAGAAAGGAAGCTAACTTCGGCTCGCCGAAGTTTATATACCCTTGCAGATTGCAATTGAACTGTAAAATTAAAAACGAAATTCTGAAATAATAATAAGTGGCCAAATCCCAAATTTGATTAAAATATTTTGAGAAATAGCGAAACTATGAATTTTTTATTATTACCCTGATTGTTCCTATGGCAACTATAGGATATAGTCGTCGTATTTTCATGAAACTAAAACTAAGATTCTCAAATAATATTAAGTGGCCAAATCTCAAATTTGATGAAAATATCTTGAGAAACAGCGAGTTAGGATTTTTTCTATTACTTCCCTGATTGTTCCTATGGCAGCTAAAGGATATAGTCGGACGATTTTCATAAAATTAAAACTAAAATTCTGAAAAATTATTAAGTGGCCAAATATCAAATTTGATGAAAATATGTTGAGAAACAGCAAAGTTATGATTTTTTCTAGTATTTCCCTGATTGTTCCTATGGCAGCTATAGGATATAGTCGGCCGATTTTCATGAAATTAAAACTAAAATTCTGAAAAATTATTAAGTTGGCCAAATCTCAAATTCGATGCAAATATGTTAAGAAGCTGCGGAGTTATGATTTTTTTTAATTTTTTCCTGATTGTTCCTATGACCGCTATAGGATATAGTCGTCCGACTTTCATGAAATTAAAACCGAAATTCTAGAATAATAATTAATGGTCAAATATCAAATTTGGTGAAATTGTATTGAAAACTGACAAAGTTTTAATTTTTTTTCGAAAATTTTACCGATCGTTCCTATGGCAGCTATATGAAATAGTGGTCCGATCCGGCCCGTTCCGACATATGTACGAGTGAGAGTATATAGAAGACTAACTGCAAAGTTTTATTCAGATAGCTTTAAAACTGAGGGACTAGATTGCGTAGAAACGGACAGACAGACAGACAGACGGACAGACGGACATGGCTAGATCGACTCGGCTGTTGATGCTGATCAAGAATATATATATAGGGTCGGAGATGTCTCCTTCACAGCGTTGCAAACTTCTGACTGAAACTATAATACCCTGCAAGGGTATAAAAACGAGAGCGCAAGAAAAAAAACACGACCGTTCACTTTGAAGGAGAAAGACGATGTTTTGATGATGATTATGATGATTTTATAACGGTCCAAAATAAAATTGATGATTTAATCCAAAATAATAACAATCAATTTGTTATCAATTCAAAATTATTTAAAAAAATAAAATCTCTATCTGAAAATCTTCAAACAGTCCTTTCAAACCAAGAATTTCCACTCAGAAAGCATCCGCTTTCTATTGCATTAGCTAAAATAAATGTTTTCAACACTACAATTTTAAACACCGAAGAAATCCAAGAAATTTATAAACACGAACACAGACCTGTTGTTATTACTGACATATTAGATATATCCAAATTTAAAATTGCCATAAACCAAGAGTTAATTATTATATATATAAAATACCATATTATAACTAACCGTTGCCAAGTCTACAACGCTAGATCCATCTCACACGATGATGGAAAACTGTTAATTGATAAGCAAGTCGCTAAATGTATCGATAAGTACTATGTAATTAATAATTTTAAGACAGAATTATTTAATAATTATGGCACTTTAAGCTTAGATAGTTCTTGTTTTACAAGACTACTTAATGGAGAAAAATCTCAACGTAATAAAATCAGAGAACACAATAAAAAAATTGATGTATTCCAAGAAGGAGACCTTTTTATAAATGGTCATAATATTGTAAATGATACTCATCTCTATGGGTCATTTTTAATTACCTTCAATAGTACTACCATAATTAATAATGTATCCTACACTAATCTAGACCATAAGATTAAAGAATATATCACTGCTAAACAATATAATGATTTTTTAATATCCGAATATCTTATGTCAAATGATTCAGAACTTTCATTCGATAACATTAACATATTAAATTTCTTAATTCAAATTAAACAAACTCAAATCCCAGTATCTTTAATTCTTATACTATTATTATATTTAATTATCTCGCTTTTAATTAAATTCAGAAAATATCTAATATGCAAACCACGAGAAATTCATATTGAAACAAACTCCAAAAACAATTTATCAGACAATGCAAATACCACTGAAAATGAAATTATAGTCGAAATGGCCAATCATTTAAATTCAGTTTATCCATCACCTCCAATGAATCGGGACGATCCAATTTAGAATGGGGGGAGTTATCCAACCCAATATCCCAGTCGCCTTACCGAAGGCATAAACAAATTCCGTATAAACAATTCCATTCTGGAACCTTCCCACAGAATCCAAATAAGAGTTATCCAACTAAACACCCCAGCCGCCTTACCCAAGGCATAAACAAGTTTTGTATAAACAATTCCTTGCTGGCTTTCCCACGGAATCTTATTTAGCTTTCCAACTTCTGTTGAAAACCACTATTAAAAAATTAGATGGCGCCGCTGTCCTCCGCTAAAACAAACATAAGCATCCGGTCAACACCCGACAAACCAATAATTTCAGTATCATCGGTTTAATAAATTTCACAATCGAGCGGTCGATTTCATCATCAAATTGTCCAACTCTCTTGAGTCTAACTCTTAAGGACTTTCCCTATTCTCTTAATCCGAGGTTTGCTCATCAGATAATTGGCCCTTAGAGAGGCAGTCCGTTTGGGGAGATAAGCTTGATCGGTCGAAGTAGTTAAGCAGTGAAATAAAAATCGGAATTAAGAATTGTTGTAGTTCGTGATAAGAAATAAAAAATATATTTTTTTGAAAACTATCACAAGGATTTACTTAATTTGCGTGCTCATGCATTCACGTACACGGGCGCATGTGTGCGATCATTTCATTTCGACCCAGCAAGAATATTTGGTCTTTTGCTACTATTGATACTAGGTACCCTAACAATATGGACATATTCACTATTGGGTTAATGATAAGAATAAGAATATTATATGTTAATATATTTTTTAATGTTTCAGCATACATTTCATATTTGTTTACAAATTCAAATCAGCGGCAGCAGTGAAATGTTTTGCTTATATGTATGTAATCTAATGAATACAAATTCATCTACTGAGATATGAACAGGGCATATTGCAGTCGGTGTCACTGAAAACACCGACTGCTCTTTGTGGTTGAGGAATCAAATCAGCTGTTATTGTTGTTCTGCGAGCGGATGGTGCCTGCATACCCTACCGACGATTGCTTTTTAGGGGAGCAGGCACTTTATCGGTTTATTGTTGTTATGTAATGGTCTAGTTGTATATATTTTTATGTATGTTTGTTTTTTAAAACGAAATTCTAAGATAACATTGAATGCCCGAATCTAAAATTTGATTAAAATATGTTGAGAAACATTGAAGTTATGATTTTCTCTATTATTTTCCTGATTGTTCCTATGGCAGCTATAGGATATAGTCGTCCGATTTTCATGAAATTAAAAACGAAATTCTAAAATAATAATTAATGGCCAAATATTAAATTTGGTGGAATTGTATTGAAAACTGACAAAGTTATAATTTTTTTTCGAAAAATTTACCGATCGTTCCTATGGCAGCTATATGATATAGTCGTTTGATCCGGCTTTAAAAACTGAGGGACTAGTTTGCGTAGAAACGGACAGATGGACAGACGGACAGAAGGACAGACGGACATGGCTAGATCGACTCGGCTGTTGATGCTGATCAAGAATATAAATACTTTATAGGGTCGAAGATGTCTCCTTTACTGCGTTGCAAACTTCTGACTGAAACTATAATACCCTGCAAGGGTATATGGGTCTATAGGCGAAACTAAAGGACTGGACACACTAGGGCACACCTGTCAAAAAATATCAGTTATGAGAAATTTTTCTAAAGGAAGGATTCGTCTCATAAGGGATAATAGGTGGCTTCGCGCCAAGCTCTATGGCAATTATTTTAGCATTCTGGCCTTTTTTGAGCAATGAATTGTGATATACATTTATGCACTTGCACATATTCATAAATATGCCATATGTTACATAGACACAATATACATCAAACGAAAGGTATTAAATCGTAGGTTAATTATTTGTGTCAATCTTTAAAATATACCGCTCCGTTATTGCAATTTTTATTTTCAACTTTTATAAAAAAAGCTGACAAATAACTGTTATTTTAAATTTTTTTAAATAAAAGTTGGAATATAAAATTTATTTTCAATTTTTTTTTTTTAAATCATAAAATAATAGTTATTGCTTAACTTTTATATAAAAATTAAATAATAATTGTTAAATACCAATTAATAAAATAAAAATTGCTTAAACAAGTTTATCTCATTTCTGAATTGTACTAAAAAAAATATGTTATAGCTAATTTTTGCAGCTTTCTAGCTCAATTTTTTGGTAGTAATTTTTATTTTACTCATAACTCTTATTTGCAAACCCTGTTAATATTTTCATGAACACATACATATATATGTATTATTTTATAATGCGTGGGCTTACCTGGTTTTAGAGTCTTTATAGCTACATCTATGTCTTGAACAAAATTTGGTGGAATTTTTAAACGACCTCGGCAAACGTCTCCAAATTCTCCTCCGCCTTTAAATTAATAAGAAATATTATAATATATTTATTTATTATTACTAAAATATATACCCACCGATAATAGCTTCGATAGTTATGTAGTTGGCATCGATTTCTCTGGCAAATTCTCGTATTGCCTGATTTGGATCTTCATACGTGTGCGGATCTATGTAACATCTGCTATTACCAAAGAGGGGAGTTGTCACTAAAAATAAAGACAAGTTTATTATTAAGCGTTAAAAAAGAACTGAATTCTAGAAATGTAAATAATTTTTAAACGTGATATTAATATAATATATATATATAATAAATTAATCGGAAACTATGAACAATACGAAAATATTCTTTGTTGAGATTTATTTTTCTATTAAAAATAAAAGCTTATAATAAGAAACAACAAGAAAGAAAGCTAACTAATGCCGAAGTTTATATACCCTTGAAGATTGCAATTAAACTATAAAATTAAAAACGAAATTCAAAAATAATAATAATTGGCCCAATCTAAAATTTGATGAGAATATGTTCAGAAATAGCCAGTTTGAGATTTTTATACCCTTGCAAGGTATTATAATTTCATTCAGAAGTTTGCAAAGCAGTGAAGGATACATCTCCGACCCTATAAAGTATATATATTCTTGATCAGCATCAACAGCCGAGTCGATATAGCCATGTCCGTCTGTCCGATTATACGCAAACTAGTCCTTCAGTTTTGAAGCTATCTGAATGAAACTTTGCAGTTAGTCTTCGATATACTCTCACTCGTACATACATATGTCGGAACGGGCCGGATCGGACCACTATATCATATAGCTGCCATAGGAACGATCGGTAAAATTTTCGAAAAAAAATTAAAACTTTGTCAGTTTTCAGCACAATTCCACCAAATTTGATATTTGGCCGTTTATTATTATTATAAAATTTAAACCGTTTAATTTCATTAAAATCGGAAGACTATTTTCTTTAGCTGCTATAGGAACAATCAAGAAATAAATAGAACAAGAAAGGAAGCTAACTTCGGCTTACCGAAGTTTATATACCCTTGCAGATTACAGTTGAGCTATGTAATTTAAAACGAAATTCTAAGATAACATTGAATGGCCGAATCTCAAATTTGATGAAAATATTTTAAGAAACAACCTATTTTTTTCTATTATTTCCCTGCTGTTTCTATGGCAGCTATAGGATATAGTCGTCCGACTTTTATGAAATTTAAATCGAAATTCTGGAAAAATATAAAGTGACGAAATCTCAAGTTTGATGAAAATATGTTGAGAAACTGCGAAGTTATAATTTTTTTTTCGAAAATTTTGCCGATAGTTCCTACTGTTCCGGATTTTTCCTATGGCAGCTATATGATATAGTCGTTCGGTCCGGCCCGTTCCGACATATGTAGGAGTTAGAGCATATAGAAGACTAACAGCAAAGTTTCATTCAGATAGCTTCAAAACTGAGGGACTAGTTTGCGCAGAAACAGACAGACGGACAGAGACATGGCTAGATCGACTCGGCTGTTGATGCTGATCAAAAATATATATACTTTATAGGGTCGGAGATATCTCCTTCACTGCGTTGCAAACTTCTGACTGAAATTATAATACCCTGCAAAGGTATAAAAAAGGAAAATGACAATGATAAGTCCTATCAGCAAGAGTGCCAGGACTACCTTATATAATTCTATCATGGTATATAGTATTACTTTATGATAATCGGACTGGTATATCACATAACTGCTGTAGAATTGTCACGTTTCCTTTAGTTACAACTCTGATAACAGTTTCTGAGTGTCATAAGTATAATATATAAACTTCATGCATAAAAAAAGTTAAACTATGGTTAAACAAATGGTTTATTAAAATGGAAATTGAATACTGTTTTCTACTTAAAAGCTTTAGATTTTTATACCCTTGCAGAGGGTATTATAATTTTGGTCAAAAGTGTGCAACGCAGTGAAGGAGACATCTCCGACCCTATAAAGTATATATATTCTTGGTCAGGATCACCTCCTGAGTTGATATAAGCATGTCCGTCTGTCCGTCTGTCTGTCCGTCTGTCTGTTTCTACGCAAACTAGTCTCTCAGTTTTAAAGCTATCGACTTGAAACTTTGCACACACCCTTCTTTCCTTTGCACGCAGTATATAAGTCGGAACGGCCGGGATCGGCCGACTATATCCTATAGCTGCCATATAACTGATTGATCGGAAATGGTATAACTTCGGTGTTTTTAGAGTTAGAGAATTCAGATTTTGTACGAATGCTATTGTTGGCAACATAATACGACATACCAAATTTCATAAGGATCGGCCGACTATATCCTATAGCTGCCATATAACTGATTGATCGGAAATGCTATAACTTCGGCGATTTTAAAGTTATAGAGTTCAAATTTAGTAAGAATGCTATTTTTGGCCAAATACTACGACATACCAAATTTC
>VNJQ01002681.1:0-48803 GCA_008042515.1 Drosophila truncata | reverse complement strand
GTTTTCGATTAACGATGACCACGGTCGAGGGTGAGGACGAGGACGAGGACGCGGACGGCGTGGATGGAGGCAACTTGAGCGTGTGCCAGCCAAACGAGATGGAGCTGGATGGCCAGCCGATCACTCGCAGAGCTAAAGCTAGACTACACTGAACGTAAAAGTATTGAGGAAGTTGAGTAAAGTATTAAAAAAAAACTTTTGGATACTATTTATCTCTTAGATATCCTGGATGTAATATTATTTTTATTTCTTACAAAATTATTTTACACTTTTGGGTTGTTCCATTTGGGTTTTTATTTTTTATAAAAATTTTTTACTCTTTTCTGTCAGTGCCAGACCGAGTCGTGGACTGGGTAACGCCTTCGGTTTACATTTTACAATCCTAACAAGGTTAGGCCGCCCGATAAACGGAGCTGCACTCGTTTGGTTATAAGGCTAGGTTGGGCTCTAGATGGAGCTGCTCTTGGAGCTGGAACTGCAGCTGATGAAGCTGACGGTTGGGGATTGGGGATTGGGGATCGCAGCTAGGAGCTGGAGGGGTGGCACATGCCTAACCAGCAACCATACTGCTGCTATGCAAACACACACACTAGGTGGCGGAGTGGTGGTGACTCTGGTGGATGGTGGCCATGGCTACGAGCTGTACATACGGAATTGCACATTAAAAATGAGCAATGGGAGTGGGCGACGGGCGGCGGGCGGCGAGGCGGTTAAATCGAGCCGAGCGATGTCTTTTTCTGTGGCAGAACAAGGTTGGCCTGGCCGGCGGAGCTGCTCCCAGTGTCACTGAAAGAAACGTTAAAACTTGTCTGTCTATTAAAGATTAACTTTTGAGACACGGTTAAATCCTTTCATATTTAGTGTTAATTTAAAGTTAATAATAATGAATGTTTACAGAATAGCTTGTCGCAAATTGACATTATTCACACTTACATTTAAAAATGTTAATCGAATCATGAACTAAAATGTGATGGCACAAGATACCAAATAAATGTATTAGGATTTTTAAAATTTCTCGCTGTGCATCGGGGACTCGGTTTAATGCAATTCAGCCGAAAGGCGCACAAAGGGACAGCGAACAAGATGCCGAGTTGCTGATTGTGCGGGCAGCGACGCCAGCCGCTGCAGAGGCAGAGGCAGAGGCAGCCGCAAGAGCTTTTGTCGCCGCCACAAACATGGAATATGACAAGCTGGCGAGGAGCAGAGGAGCTGGAGGAGTATCAGCGGGAAGAGTGGCGGGTTGGGATGAATGGTGCGGCATGCAAAGCATTGTCGAGTGGGGAGCAGGCCAAGTGCTACACAAAATTCAAGCGACAAAGAAACGTCGCAGAACGCTGCCGACGCACGTGAGATGTGGATGCAGTTAGCACAGTGAACAAAAAATGGGACCAAAATGTATGTATTTAATTTCATATTTTAAGTTTGCAGAGCCAAAATATGGTTTTAGGATGCTTTTGGAGTTCTTTTAAGTGCTAATAGTTTTATATTTATCCTTTTAATTAAGTAATACAAAAAATGCTTTAATATATTTTAAAGAATATTTTTTTTGTGATATTTTTTGTTCAACTTCTTTTATTTATGGAACCGTATTTTTTTTAATTGATCGATTGACTTGGTTAACAAATTACATTAAATTAAAGTTGAACTTGAATCTAAGGGCAACTAAATTTATGAATTAAAAAAGAGCTTGAAAGTATGTTTGAAACTAGTAAATTATATTAAATTAAATTATTTCCGCTATGAATCTGTTTGAATTGGTATTTATATTAGATATTTATTAAAAATGTATTATTTGAGGATTTGAGTTGGAGCTTCACATATTTTTCGTTAGGTGCTGTATTCAAGTGTGTCTTTTGTGCCGGCTTCCCTGTGTGGGCAGGGTTGGAGAAAGAGAAGGAGATATACAGGAGAGAGCGAGCTAGCGAGAGACAATGGCGACAATAAAAATGCGATCGCACAACATGCTCCAGAGATAAGTTAACGCAAAGTGACAACGTACAACTTTTAATGGAATTGTCGTCGCTGGCGGGTTAAGAGGTGGTGTGCGGGGAGTTTCAGCCACGCGGATAGGATATGTACATGTATATGACATGGAATATGGCCAAGGAGTTGCCGCATTTGGAGCGCTGCCAAGACGACTGAGCTATGTTTGTTTTGGCTTTAAGGACACGCCGGGAAAGGGACCTTCAAAGGCTGTCGGCTCTTTCGGAATGAAAGTTCTGATCAGAAGTGGGCGCAGCCGCTTGGCCCACACACCCACACTCACGATCGTCGATCGGCGGCCACGACCACGAAGATCGCCTTCGGCAGCTACTGTGGCACATGCCGAAGCGGAACTACCCAGCAGACAAAGAAGTGGACGTGAGCGGATGGATCCGCAAAATGTCCGCAAAAGATATTAAATACGGGCAAAGCATCGGAAGTTCCGCATTAGGTTCGGTAAATGCTCAAAAACGTACACCAAAACGAAGCGAAATCGGAACTATTGCGTCCCTCGTAAAAGGGGCGAAATAGTCCCGCTAGCGGACTCTGAAACGTGCAATGAGCGGGAAAATAGCGTATTTACTGGCTCTAAAACGGTTTGCCTCAGTAGCCGAGTTGGTAAGAGGGCCGTCTGTGAATTCTGTGACATGGGTTCGAGTCCTACCGGGACGCAAAAAATGTGTAAGATTTTATTTGGGATTTATTTACGAATTATATGATTTGCTAACAATTTGTAACCTTATAATTATAGATTTTAACAAAATGTCTTTCAGGTCGAAGCTTAAGTGAAACATAGATTAGTTGTTGTCTAGTTTGGGATTATTTACATAGTTTAAAAAGGTTTAGTTTAAGAGTTAAGGGAATAATGAGGATTGAAATTAATTTTTTTTATTTATTTTTGAAGCCTAATCGAGACCCGCTTTTAATATTAGAAAAGTGTAACTCGCAAGATTACAAAAGGTCCGCAAAAGATATCTTTTTCGGGTTCCGAAAATGATAGCTTTTGCTGCCACAAAACCCATGCCAGGTGATTTACTTTTTTGTCGTTCTTGAGTCTGAAATCGGACGTTTTGTCCGCTTAAAACCCGCAAAACTATCATTTGTAATATTATAAACGAAGTTTTAGTCTGCTGGGTAACGAGAGAGCTCTAGCAACAGTGCTGATCGAATTTAAGAGCAAAAATAAGATAGATTTTTATGGTTAGGTGGATTCTAAATGGGAAAACTGTAAATTTTCAATTGATTTTAAATACATTCCAGTTGATAAAACCTATTTTTTCAGTCTTAAAGTTGTGGTTTTAGTATTTATTTTATTTTAATTAATTTATTATTATTTATTTAGTTAGCAAAAGCTGAAGTAATCTTATCCATACATTTTTTTATTTTTAGTTTATAATTAAGTTTCTAATAAATGATTAAATACGCTAATTACCGCAACCTCGAGTTTGCAAAAACAAATCCGTTTTAGGTGGTAGATGCTTTCAATATGTATTGAACACATGCCTGATATAAACTACAAATTTTCAAGTGGTTGCACCTTAAAGATAACTCTTTTTCTCAGAGTAAAATAAATTAAACTGGCAGCACTATTTCCCGCCAACCTGCTCCCGTTGGAAAATTGCAGTTGCAAGCGGCCCACGCTTCCAATTGGATCAGCTTGGGGCTCTCTCGCAATCTCTCTCCATATTGACCCGCTCTCATCCCCTAAGCTGCGCTGTACTGGTATTTCTGGTTTCTGGTTTGTTTACGATTTCAGCTGGAAGGGAAAGAGAGCCGCCAAGCGAGCTCGGTTCCACAGCGATCGCCAGTTTTCCAACAAACTTGCAACGAGCAAGACCTGTGTGCGCGCGTGCTGGAAATTGGAGATTCAACAATCCCAGAAACCCTTCCAAAAAGTACGAAAAGTTTCGGAAAGTTTCAGAAAGTGTGATTGCGAATAGAGCAAACCCATACCGGAAGAGTTGTCAAAGTGATCGGATCGATATCGATAACGCGATCGCATCGATGTGCGCGTAGTGGTGCGACGCGTATGATGAGCCTGACTGTGCTCTCGCTGCCGCAACGTTTCAAGCGACTCCTGCAAGCCATGATGCTAGCCGTGGCCGTCGTCTACATGACGCTGCTGCTCTACCAGAGCGCCTACGGATATCCGGGCATCCAAGTGAGTTCAGTGGGAGATCCAGTGCTGTCCAAGTGCGTGGGCGCTCAGACCGAAGACCGAAGAGTGAGGCTGAGGCCGAGAACCTCGGGAACAGCGAAAACTGTCATACGGGACGGCGGTGATCTGCATAAGTTTGCCCCACACATAATTTGCATGATCCCCGCCGATTCCTGCTCCTCTGGTTCCCTGCACTTTCATAAATCAACGACGTTTGCAGCTGCGCATGCGTCCGGCATTCGGCGTCCGGCTCCGGCCGTTAAAAAACCTTTTACGCCCTTGCCTTGCATATAAAACAGTTTCGACTCTGACTTTTTTGTGCGATTTTATACACTCACCAAGAGGAGTACTATAGGCATTATAAGGAAGGAATTTAGAGGGGTTTAGAGTATATTGATCTTGAAAGGGAACTAAGAGCTACAAACCAAACTAGCTTTTTATTATATTAAAAACCACGGAGTCCTAATAGTTTTTTTTATTATAATGAATATTCTGGGTTCAATTTTAAAATAAAAACGTTTATTGTTAGTATATTGAGACTATAGGAACTAGTTTTGTCGTTATGACTGCTTTTCACTTTAAGAGTTTGTGCGTTAAGAAAATGTCTAAATCCTTCTAAGAAGTTTTGTAAAATTCTGGGAGGGTCAGTGAATTTTTAAATAATATATCCCTCACCTAAAAAAGTGAAGCTAATTGAATTCCGGCTTTGACAATTCCTATAACTTATAGTTTCCATAACATTCATGTACTAAGTCCAATATAATTAAAATTTGACACTTTAAGCAAGTTGTAGTAGTTCCTGTCCTGTTCCTTGGTAGAGTATACCCAGTTTCAAGAAGTAAAGACCCTGCCTACCATTACTGTATTATTTCTTTTTTTTTTGCCGTCGGCAGAGCGTCGCCAAAGCTTTCAGTTGCCTGATTCCAGGGTCTGTCAGGGTTCTGAGCCCAGTCTTGTCTGCCCGTTTATTATTGTTCTCCTTTTTACTTCGGTTTTGCATAAATTTTTGTGTAATAAAATATTGTGTGCTAATATTACGAACGTGAGGCCACAAGGAGGAGAGAGATCCCAAGAGGGTGGTGGGAGCCAGGCGGGAAAGGTGAGGAGACGTCTCTTGTCAGTGGCATCGCAGATAACAAATAGTTGAGTTCTGTGGGAATTCGCCAACAGCACCTCGAGTTGCACCTGAAAATAGTACAGGAATTTCGGTCTGCATACCTATGACACCTTCGGAATAACTTTACATTAGAGTTAGACTGGGTTTAAGGTTAAGATTGAATTTTTAAGAATTCAAAAGGTAGTAAACTCTATAGTAAACTTTGTTTAATTTATTAATAGATTTGAACCGCTTTTATTGTTTTTTTTTATTACTCATTATAAGTTTTGTCATGACTTATTAATGCCACAGCAGAATCAATACAGATACAGTCCCTTATGACTAATCACAACTTTGCTTGCTTTGAGAATAGGTTTATTCCCTTTCCTTCGATCCGATATCCAAACTAAAACGTTCTTCCCCCGCGGCAACATAGTTAAGAGTTTATAATTGAATCAGCTCCTGCATCCTGTAAATATATCTATGTAATCCCAGCATTTCACCTCCTTCCTGTTTCTCAATTTGTAACTCAATTGCCCAACTTCGGCGAGCTTGTGTGTGCCCCTTACTCTGAAATTCATATATTCGCATGCTGCTGCTGCTGTTGCTTCTGGAGTAATTAAAAACTTTATGTTGTTTTAATTCGGACAACGTTGTTGATGTTGCTGCGGATCTTCTGCTGGTTGCTGTTTTATTTCATTTTCTTTTTTTGTTTCTGGAGGTCTAACCGGAAACTCGGCAGAAATTAGTGCTACACACATTGCTCTACTAAATGCTAAACTGCTGAGCCGGATTAAAAAACTGCCGACAACCGAACATGGAACTGAGTGCCGGTCCGTTGTTGCTCTTTTCAATTGAAGTTCTTCCATCATTTTCAGCCATCGGAGGTCTGTGACTTGTCCCACTTAATTGTTGCTGTTGTCGACCGCAAAACTGCATGCAACGTACAATTTGCTTAATTTTTTTTGCAGTTTATTGAAGTGTGTTTTGGTTTTTTAGTTTTTTTAGCTGGTTCCTAAATGTTGCGCAAAAATTGCTGTTTGTTGACTTTGCTTGTTCGAATTCCTCGAACTGTTGAACAGTTGACTGGACACAACGACACTAAACTTGGGTTCGGCATTCGGCTGATAAAGCAATAATTTAGAGATTAGCTGGAGGGCAGGATAGGTACCGCCAACTACACCCTACCACCCAGTTCCACAGTTCCAAGCCCCAAAGTCACAGTTGCCAGTTCTCTGGTATCCATGTCTCATGTCCAGTTTGCAGCTCACGTCGCCGGGTCGCCATGTCGCGTGTGGCTGACGCATAAATCATAAACGAAATGAATAATAATCGTCAAACGATTTGGTTGTTTATGAATTTCTTTAAAGTGGCGCGTCGAATGGCCATCATCGCTGATTGATTCGAGTTTGTTGTTGTGGTTACACACAAAGATATGGGATTATATCACTTGTATTTAACTTTTGAAAATATTTTCACTAGGAATTTTTAACCTGTGAGAATGTGGGAAGCCAATAAATAGAGTTGATGGAATTGAGAAATAAACAATAAAAAGTACTTTTAATAATAATGTCAATATGAATGAAATATTAAAGGGAAAAGCTAGATACAATTCTTCAAAATAACTTTGTTAATACCAAACAGTAAAAATAAGTTTATAGAATGTATTAAAAAATTTGCCAACTTTGCGCTTCTTGCATTTGTTGTTTTTCCAAGTGCAGGGTAAATACATAATAACATTAACAAACTCTTGAGTTGAGGATGCATGCAAATCAGCTTCAGGAAGGCAACACAGCCAAGAAGCCTTCCCCAAAGACAAAGCCTGCAGTGACGAGGTGATTCCTGTTTTTGGCCAGGCCAAGAGCAGGTGCCTGCGCTTCCCATGGCCAACCGGCTGCAGCTGGCTGCCAGCTTCAGCTCCGACTCCCTTTGCCTGCTCCAAACCTGCCTTCTGTTTCTTGTTCATATAATCGGCCCGAAAAAGTTGACGACATTAAGCTGCAGAAGGCGCCTGATAAAAGGAGTATCTGCAGCTGGGCTCCCGAGTATCTGGGCAGCCGAGCATCCAAGTATCTCGGTATCTTTTGGTGGTCGCTTAATTGAGCCTGGCTGGCTGGCTGGCTGGTTGGCTGCTTGTGGGCATCTTATCTTAGATCCGTATCTTACGGATAATATTGTTAAACAGCATTTAATGAAGATTTTCCCGCTCTCCCAGCTGGAGTCGCGTCTTTTGATTGCATTTCTGTGGGGAATGCCTTTGATTTTTGATTTCGTATTTCGGGGGATCGGAGCCTCGGCTGATTTATGTTTTCCGTTATGGGACCAGAGTTTAACTCAATTAATCACCACACAAGTCGTTGGAGTAGATGCCATTTGGCGCCCTTTCATATCACTCGCTCGCACCTCGCCGCCCGATTTTTTTGCTTGTTATTAATTGACAGGGAAATGTTTATAAACATATTAATCACACGGCTAATGAAGCATTAGTCATTCAAAAGTGGGCGTGGTGGGGGGCAGCGATTGTGCGAGCGTGTTAAATTTGTTTTGGGGATTGGCCTCGCTTTGTATCTCTTGGACTGCCTTTCGCCCCGGTACTTGTACGTTGTAGTTCATTACACTGGAGAACAACGAAAACAGCAGGGCATAGAGAGAGAGAGAGAGAGAGGGAGATCATAATTAATAATTATGGACCTATTTCATTCAGCTTCAAGATGTTAAAAAAATAGTTTTTACATTTTTAATAAAATGAATTCAATATTATTTCAAATTTAATTATTATATTGATTTTCCTCGGTGTACATTTTGTATCTTGTTTCTGGCGGAGTGCGCAGGCGGCCTGCCAATATGGGCACATGTGTGCTGTGCTTGTATCTCTATCTCCATCTCCATCTCCATCTCCATCCCAATCTGAATCCGCATTGACTGTCGCTGTATTTGTATCTGTATCTATGCTTGCTCAGTTCCATCACGTTCGAGTAATTCGCAAATCCCACAAAAGTGTCACAAAGCATGGCTGTTTGTAGTTCGTAGTCCGTGTACTTGATTTGCATACTAGTACGGGCATTCCACTTGCATCATGTCGCGGATTGGGAACTGGCTCACATTCTAATCCAATCCGATCTGATCCAATCCGAACCTTGAATTTGCGAAGCCAGCTTAATTGAAAGAGGCGTTCACCGCCGACGAACTTACTTATATAAGCCCGCTCGGTGGCTTTCACTGTTTTTCAGTTATCCGTTTTCAGTTTCCAGCTGAATCCCTCACTCAAGTCACGACTTTTTCGCTATCTTTCTTGGCCAAATCGCACCAGTGATTTCCCATACTCGCAATTTCTGCGGCGGCAAAATTAATATTTCAACATTTTAATTGCCGCTGCTCCAGCAGTTCCAAGCAGTTTACACCTGCCACTGTCATCATATCATCGCCGTATCCCACTCCCATTCCCATTTCCTCATTAGGGAGCTGCCATTATATTGAACACCGTTTCGCTGTCGATCGTGGGGCAATAAAATTCTATGAGCCCCACTTTGTGGCCAGCTATCGACGAGACAATATCGTGTGAAGCAATATAAACCAGCGGGGCTCTATATATATAGTCTCTAGTCTCTATTCTGAGCGAGAGGGAGAAATTTAGGAGACAAAAGAGGGAAGTTGGGGCAAGATTTATAGCGGAAGTTGCTTTTCAACTATCCGATTTGCATATACAGAAAGGAAAATATTACAAATTGGAAATGTTATTTGAAGATCATTAGTTGATAAAGAAAACATGCATACAGAGCATTAATATGTTTGCAATCAATAGCTATTGATGGTAAATAATATGTAATATATAAATTAAATTGCCAGAGTTTTATGTTCTTAGGTATAAAAGAACAATTAAGGTATTGTTCGAAATATATATAAAATAGCCATCATATCAAATATTTGTAAATTCAAAGGTCAAATCAATATTTACATAGACCTAGATTTCTTTCCTCAGTGCACAAAGAGAGTGCCATAATTAGACTTTTTTCTCCCAGGGTATTATCTATTCGAGCTGCTTCCCAGCCACTATTATCTGTCCGCCTCAATCAGAGCTATCCACTCCCCACCTGTCCCCATTCCGGGGACGGGGCCATTAAAAAAGCGCTGGGGAAATCTCAGCAGCGAAGAAGAGCAATTGAAGAACCGCCGACAACAAAAGCAAATGAACCTGTTATCAGTGGAAATTAATCAAGCAGTTCAGCTCACTCCGGACTCAAAGCAATCCCAGTGCCCCTTCGGATCCCTATGCCATCCAGCTCCAGTGCCAGTCCCGATCACAGTTCAAATCCCTATCCCAATCCCAATCCCTATCCCGATCCCGGCATGTTTGCTCTTACTCAGCATTTATGGCGGTGTTGCTGTTGTTTATTCTGCCTGCTGCCGCTCATTTGTTTGCCATTGTTGTTTGCCATTGAAGTTCGCCTTTGTTTGCCAGGTGAAAATGCTTGAAGTAAAGGTAAGGTAGGGTGAACGGAGCGGAGTTGAACTGAGGAGTGGGAGTTCCCAGTTTGAGTTCGAGTTGTAGTCGGAGTGTCTTGGCTAGCGTGAGGGCGTCCTCATCTTTTTATTGCCCTACGTGCGATTTACACAACAAATTTACATTAGCCCTCCCGCCACACTTTATATTCCTTACACTGAAAAAAGGAGACGTTTCCAAATAATGTATTACCCAAAAAACTAGCTTTATATTTTTTAAAGTCCGCTTGAATTGAACATTATATCTTAGAACCTATATAAAAATTTATTTAAACATTTTTTGTAGATTATTATTTTTTAATTTTAAAAGCCAAGCATATTTTTCCAAGTGGTAAATCAAACACTTACGAAAACTTCTTCCTCTGCAGGTGCCGCACAGCCAGGACAGTGGTGGCCTGGCCAGTGAACCCGTGACCACACATCGTGACCAGCTGCTCCAGGAATATGTGCAGTCCTCGACGCCCACACAACCGGGTGGAGCAGGTGCTCCGGCCGCCTCACCGACCACGGTGATCATCCGGAAGGATATCCGGAGCTTCAACTTTAGCGACATCGAGGTCAGCGAGGGACCCACGGCCACGCTGCTCACAGAGCTAGCTCGGAGGAGCCGGAACGGGGAGCTGCTCCACGATCTCTCCCAGCGAGCGGTGACTGCGACGCCCCAGCCGCCGGTCACCGAGCTGGATGACATTTTCATCAGCGTGAAGACGACGAAGAACTATCACGACACACGGCTGGCGTTAATCATCAAGACTTGGTTCCAGCTGGCCCGCGATCAGGTGGGTTTCTCAATCGATCTAGCGATCCGTTCGTTGATCGATCTCCGATTAGTCGGAGCTAATTTCATGGCGGCTCTTTTGGGTGGGCGACAATTGGCTAAGTGGGGTGAGCCCCGAGCTGCAAAGGTTGGCCAAGATCCTCACCTGGAGATTCGGCAACTCTTCTGGCTTGGGGGCTTACCTTTCGGCTAATTTGCATAATGAGTTTTAAAGCTGATTTGATTCGATTTCTTGGCTTAATTTTATTTCGGGCTGCTCATCGGGGTATATTTATGATTTCTGTTTCGAATTTAATAGGTTTTTTTTTTGGCAAAAACGCTTAATTGACCATAAAAATGTCTTCATTCATTTGGGGCTTAACTGGTAGTTAAAAGCTCTTGATTTTACTTAAAAAGAAACCAAAAACGAACTTAAACGTTTTGTGTTTATGATTTCATTGAGTGCTAAACTTTAAAATTCAATCGCATTCCGTCGGCTCAATGATGGCTTTTGTCTGGGTGAAAGGATTCGTATTTATTTGTGGTTATTGCTGCCAGTTGCTGACGCTGCTCCGAGTGCCAACTTATGCAAAATCACGCGTCACAAATGTGTTTTGTTATTGTTTACACAAAACTGCACTCGTCGCCGGCCAGTCACAACAGCAACGGCAACGGCAACGGCAACGGCAACAGCATCACAAAAACCAAAACAAAACCAAACCGAAAACAAGAAAAAACAAAAAAACACAAATAAATAACCCCAGAGGGACATGACAGAGTGCTCGCCGTGTATGGTACCTTTTTTGAAAATTGTAAAAATGCTTGACGAGCACGTTTCCACGGGGCTTGAGTTCTTTTTTTTCTCATTTTCCTGGCTGTCATATTTGCAAACCCCTCAGGAGCGGCAGGAGCTGCAGGCGCTGAAGGGGGGACTTTTAGCTGGAAGCGGCTATCGTTATCGGTATCGATTGGCAGGCAGCCATATAGAGCAGCAATTTCCACACTAAACGTGGAACCACATTCGCCGGCAACGAACTCAGTTTGGCAGTCAGCCGCTCAAGTAGCTCCTGCACTTGCAACTGGCAACCAGCAAGCAGCAACCAGCAAGCAGCAACCAGCAACCAGCAACCAGCAACATTTCCTTCCAGCAACACGTATCGGCGGGCAACAATTGGCCTGCTCCTCATCTTTTCCTCTTTGACTTCGCTTTTCTTTTCCTCTGGCCAATTATTTTGATGGAAAACTCGGTGATGGAAACTCTCATGTTGCTGCTGGGGCCTGTGATGTTGTTGCTGCTGCACGTCATTTGCTATGTGGTTAACAGCAATGTGGAGCAGCGACAGGCAACAACTTTGAGTTGCGCTCGATTCGATTGGCTCTTCAGTATTTGAAAACAATTTGTTGTAATTGCATGTTGTTGTTGTTTTTGTTGTTGTCTATTAGTTGTTATTGTTGCTGTTGATTAATGTTTGGTTTGTTGTTGTCAAGACAGCGCCCATAAAAGGGCAAAGCCTGACTTGGCGAACCCGATGTTGAATTGATGCTCAACTTGTTTTTGTATTCGAGAAGAATTGGAACTCAGGGTTTTTGTAAAAAAAAGAAGGTATTCTTTTGTTGACAAGAACACTCCTTCAGCTATCGGGATTATCCAGGAAACAGAGTCACAAATTAGTATCCAAAAATTAGATGGATTTTTAGATTCAACACAAATTTTAAATACCTAGCCAAAGAAATAATAAGAATGGAAAATAAGAACTGAAACCATTCGCTATATCCGAAGGCATAATTTTTAACCCGATTTCATTACGGTAGCTTCCTAGAAATCCTAAAAACTACTATAAGTACCAGGAGTGCCTCTTGAAACTAAGTATCTTGGCGAAATCTTTTCGAGGTCATGCTGTCACTTAAAAACCCCCGAACACCAACTGCGTTTGCCATTACAGATCAAGAGATCTGGTACTTGACAAGGTACCAGGCAAGGTTCCCCTCCAACTCCCCCTCGGCTTATCGGACGTTTGATGAATGATTCAAATTTTTCATGCTTACAAATGAGCATAAATTACCGTAAACAGTTTTGGCCAAAACTGGAGAGCCGCGACTGCAGCAGCTCGACTTTGATTGAATGCCTCGATGCGGCTTAAGAGGGGAAATCGCTTTGCATTTTGCATTCGGTTTTTATTATTTTTCCCCTTTCCACTTGGATTTTTTCCGGCGACCTGAACTGAACTGACTTGGGGGCTACCGTTTTCGAGCAGGTTTTGCATTCGGCGATTTAGGATTAGCATCCACTGTGCGGTGGCAGTCGAAAGTCGGCGGACGCATGTCAAATGTCAGCGCGCTGGGATCTCCGAACTCGGACTTGACGGCTTGTCCACGGAGTGTTCCTGTGGGTGGCTGTCCTGCTTGTTTTTATTTCTATTTTGTCTCTTGATTTACTATTTACTTTTAATGAAGCTTCAGTCAGCTTCAGTCAGCCTTAGTTTCAGCTTTGGTTTTGGCTGCCTGACTTATTGTTTGATTGATCCGCCTGTTTGGCGGTTAACCAGTTTCCTTGGTTCTGAGGAAAACCAGATTGCCCGAAAGCTTGTCGCATTTTATTAGGCCCACATCTGAACATATACGTACTTGGTGCTTGCGTCGCTCGGTCCCTGGAAAAACAATGTCGTAAAACTCTGTAAGACAAGTCCCCAGTTGGGGCTATTAAATTCATAACGCGCCATGTCCCACAGTTGCGGCTTAAATCTCATTAACTCCGGCTCCTTTGCCGGCATTTCTCCACTTGGCCGTCTGAATCACTTAGCTTTCGGTGCTTAGCTCTGAGTTTTCTGTTGCCTCGGTTCCCAGTCCTCTGTTCGGGGCACTGTTTTTGGACGTTGACAGCCAGTCCCAGCCGGGGCCCAGTGATGAATCACTAAATGGGCAACAGCCGGAGTCCACTGAACGTACTTTTAGTACAACATAACGTATTGTACACCTTCAAAAATACATAGGTTGAAGAACATAAAATAATATTGAAGAGACAGAAATCAAAATTTAATAAATAATAATAAATAATAATAATTGTCTAAATTGAAGTGTTGCTTAGTTGCAAAATTGTCAGGGAATCACATTTATAACATCTAAGAAGCAGGGTTTTTTTTAGGGATATCAATATATTTAAATGATCTGATATAATAGGATATAATATTTTATTTAATTTATTTATAAAAAATTATTAAGTGAAACCTGTCAGCCATGGGGCAGATTTATTATTTCGAAAATTATAAATGTTTTCTTTTTGTGTCTTGTATCTTGTTGCGTCAGCTGCTCATAAATAAGGAAACGGCACTCGTCCGCCTCAAAAACATGAGAGGAAAAACAAAAACGAAACAAGAACGACACTTGGTCCGATCTCGTTGTTCAAGCTTTTGAGCTGTGCCCACTTTGATTTGCTTTCCCCGGATTCATGTGCATGGGCATGCAATGCCAATTAAAGCCCAATTAATGACAATAGTCAGCGACCGAACTACCGAAAGTGTGCCGCCAACGCACAACATACAACACAATTCAACAGATGTTTATTTAGTACAGTGCGTTTCAAAAAGGTGCCTGATATTACAAGAGGAACTAATTCAAATTAGTATAAAATCAATAATCCATGTTGCCTGCTTTTAAATTCAAGTTAATCCTTTGTGTTCGAACATTTCATTAAGGTTAATTTCTTCGAGACATTTTTAAATATGGTAGAAACACGTATTATTTAAAAAAAACATTGTTTTAAAATTAAAAAAAAAAAATAATGGCAAACTGAAAATATTTGTATATCAATAATAATATTTGAATATCACATCTCCGTTGATCATTCGAGATGAAGTTTCAAGTCTTTTGCATTCTTAGCTTAATGATTTCATATTCCCCTACGCCTTACACCACTGACTTGCACTGTATAAATGCGCATTCATATCCATTTGAGCTTTATCATATAGTAACAGCCCGTGCCTGAACTTTGGCGGCGGCCTCTGCTCTGTTTGAGTTGTGCTCTCAATGCTCTTCAATTGAATTCAATTCGCAATAAATTGGAATTTCAATTGTTGCTGCCTTTATCCGGCGGCGACACAATTTCGTCAGAGTTCTTCCAACAACGAACATGCCACATCCACCGGTCGGCATCCACCTCGTCCCGCTCGCCTTTTAATCCCTCGGAGCCCGCATGGAACTTCCTTTTTAATAGTTCTTTCGTATTCAGTTCATATTTGCACTGTGCATATGATGCCCTTCGCTCTGTTTATCCGCACAGAATTCGATTTCAGAATGTCCCGCTTGATTGGCTCTTAATCACTTTGCCATCGCATCAATTGAATGCCGAGGGGAATACCCATGAGTACACCGAATACCTCTCTCTCTCTCTCTCTCTGTCTATTCACGAATCGAACAGAGAGTTCGGCAAATCACGTAATTGATTCATTTGCTTGTTTCTCTGCCGAGCATTTAACACTCTTGTATTCCAGGTGCCCCGAGGCAGCTTCAATTCTCAGGTGAAGACAGAGGCGGGTGCAGGTATTTTCGGGGGAGAAACAAACACAGGGAGAATGCACGAAAACCCATAATTAAAATCTCAGCCTTTGTGGTTTCGTATACGAATAGATGGAGAAGATTACGCAAAAAGCGAAACGCCCAGATCTTGTGGTTGCTTCCTGAATTGAGCGATGCGTGCGCCCCAGCGTTGATGAGCCTATAGTTATGGCCAGCACTTACGTCTAGGAGGGGCCATTCATCTTTGACAATAATTTATAGATTTTAAATTGTTTTAAACAGAGTATTTATCAAGCAAGATAAGATTTGTTTTCCTGACTTAATGAACTTTCAACGCTGACGAGGTCATAATTAATAGATTTTTAATTTGTATAAACAATCTTTTGGATTTTTGGAAAATTTATATTTCTTAGATTACATCTTACGAAAAGTACTGAGCTATGGAAATTGTATATTTCATACCTTTTCCTTATTTAACATCAAAGTTGTTGAATTTTAAGTTTCATTGCTTTCATAGTATATTATATAAAATTTACATTTTACTTCTTAAACTTATTCGTTCACTTTGTCTTCGTTTTATTGCTACTGCCGGTGTACAAGTAAAATGGATTTGCCATCAAAAATTCAGATAACTAACTTTGATAGGTTTTTAATGGCTTACAGTAATGGTAAACTTCCTTAAATCGATCAATAAAGTTATCTGGCGGCAAGTTTATTGGAAGTCTTGACGAAATTAGTCACATCTCAAGACTATTCATTTTGGTAACTTTCACTGCACTGGACACAATTTTTGGAAAGCATATCCCATGGCCCACGCCCCCTTGCTCATAGATTATAGTTTCGGCCGCTTTTCGTTTGGGCCTGGCCAATGCAGAAAAATGCAGACAAAGCCGCCGTTTCGCTGTGCCAATGCGGTCGGTCAGGAGCGGTGCTGGTGGTGACGGAGTTGGGGGCTTCGTGGAGGAGGGAGCTGGGAGTTGGAGCTGTACCTGGTCTAGATTTAAGGCCAGCTGCAACCGCAGACAAAATGCGCGGCTAGCTGACCGCACCCCACGTGCTTCCAGGTGAAACTGCTGCAGGGACGGTGACAGAGACGAGGCGCGATCGGGGATCACAAGGGTGGGCATTAAGTTTTACACTGCACAGGCGGAAAACGCCAACAGGCAATGGCCAAAAATACTGAAATACTTGAATGGTTTCGGCCAAATGGTTGGCCACAGTTGCCTTTGGCCCGCAGCTGCAGTTAGAGACGCAGACGCCATTGAAAATGTGCTTTGCTTGTTGCCGGTTTTCGCTCGGTTTTGTTTTTCTGGCCCCAAACTCCACTCAGTTAGCCAAGTGGAGTTGTAGTTGTAGCTGGAGTCAGAGCCGGAGCCGGAGGTGGCGGCCAGCTGGTGTGTGTTTGGTGGGCATTTGGCTTGTGCTTTTCCTCTGCCGCCTTTTTTTTTTGCCTGGCTTTTTCCCTCTCGGGCGCCGAAAACATAACGAATTGTTGTGGCAATCGCTTCGTTCCGATTGAGTGCATGCCACGCCATGTAAATCCAGTCAAGCTGCCCAGATTTTCAGCTCCCAAGTGTTGGACAAATTTATGAACTTTGAATATAACCCATAACTTGGAAATAACTATGGGCTAAAAGCTTTATAAAAGGGTGTATAGGGTTAAAAGAAATTATATTATAAATATAAATGCTTCTTAGAAGCAACGTTTTATTTATGATTTTATACATCCTCATATCGATGCACATCTAAATTTCCTATAAAATACAATACTTTCCCTGAACTGTGTCGATATGTTGACCTTAAATTACCAAATCGATTTAAGGAAATGTGATTTTCTTCAAGACTGGTTCCTTAGTAATTCTAACAATCGATTGACCTTCATTTCTCTCGATGCTCCCCGAGTACTTTTCTTCAAATACTATTTACCCATTTGTCTCAGTAAAAGTCTGCACTCTCCGCGACATACTCCCTGCTTTTGCGAGTCTCTGCATTTTCAATCGCTGCTTTCAATTAACTCGACGTTCTAAAGAACTCTATTTATGGGAGAGTTCCATCAGAGCGGCCAAGTTTCGCCATAAATTTGCGAAACACGTTGTAATGCTGTTTGTCAACAGTTGGAGCAGTCACATAAATTAAAAGCTAGTCAAGTGCGGACTGCAACTGCAGCATCAGCATCAGCAGCAGCAGCAGCAGTAACATCAGCAACAACAGCAACAGCAACAATAGGAGCAGCGGCAACAACAAGCCGGCAACATGGTGTTAACATTTTTCGCCCCAAAGCGGCCGAGCACATCCCATCCCAAAGACTCCGAGAAAAAGTGGAAAAAGTGAGCTGGAAAAAAATCTCGTAAAAATCCATGAAAATTCAAGAGACGAGGAGACGTTGAAAATTTTGCTGCTGCTTTTGCTATTGCTTTGGTGTTGCTGGTGTGCTCGTGTTGCTGGTGTGACTGGTGTGCTGCTGTTGTGTATAAAGAACTCCAACTGCAGGCGAACTGCTGGCAAACGTTGACTTTCTAACTGTTACAAGTCGTTGCTCAAAATGCTTGCGGAGCGGGCGTATTGTTTGCCCAAGTTGTTGCCATTGCCTCTTACTTCCAACAACCAACAACAGCAACATGGCCAACAGCAACACGGCTAACAGCCCCGTTCGTGTAGTTGTCAAAGCCTTAAAACGATTTTCGCCTGATTTGACACAAAGGCAAAAGCAAAGGCAAAAAGTTATTAAGGCCCCGGCCAATTGAGTTGTTCGGGTAACAAATTTATTAGGGCCAAGAGAGATAGATTTGAAACTTGGCCCGGGGGAATGTCGCGAAATAGATTATGAGGAGGTTTTTTTTTGGTGAAAGCCACTAATGAGAAAGAAGACTAGGGTTTCCCAGGGATTGGCAATATTAATCGATGGAGAAATCAGTATATCTTTACAAAAACAGAACACAGATATGCTATTGATCAAAATTACATAGATATGTAAATGATTACATATTAAGCTTTTACTCTGAATCTAAATACTGCTCGATATTTTATCGATAAACTCGATAGATTGACACTTTCAATTTTGAATAATTTGTTTGCTTAATGAGCGATTTAAATATAAAATTAAACTATATATTTTAGCCACATAACAAACCTGTTTTTCCTCTACTATATACAACCCTGAAATAATAGTGAAAGCCACTAATGAGGAAATAGCGCCCATTAACTATATAGTACCTCCTGAGAATTCAGAACCCTACCGCAGTCAGCGATGCATAAAAGGCGGATTCCGAGTTTCTTCTGTTGGCTTTTTGCTTGAGTTATTTCTTGGACCGCTTTCGAAGACATCAGGGTGTGTGGGAATTTTCTTATCTGATGGCTTGTAAGCTGACCAAACGCGTTTTTTGTCTTCGAATAATTATGCGGCTGAAAAGTAGGCTCGAAAGAGCCACTCCGGAAGATTCCCATGATACGATTTCTTGTAATTTACATGAGCCACATACCGACAGACAGACAAGCGGACAAGCGGACCTGCCTACATTTATGCAAATATCTAACTTTGATTGCTTTGATTCTTTTGCAGACCTGGTTCTTCACGGACACGGATGATCACCACTACCAGGAGAAGACAAGTGAGTAGAGGAAGCCATTACTTATTTACCTGACTCGTCCGATTTTTGCCCAAAATTATATTTCCCAGCGCGGGGGAAGACAGCAGCGAACAAATTTATCACAAAAGAAGAGCCTCTTACCTGGCCAGGCACCGCCGCCGACCTCTTACCTTTCGAGATCGCCAGTCGGCAGTCTCCATAAGCGATCCCTTTCGTGGTCCGTTCTCAATTTAGTTTCACATCAGCCGACTGCCACGCCCCCAGCACCGCCTAATATTGGCCACTGTCTGGGGCCAACCGCCGAAAACCGATTAAAGTTTATAAATTCCACAAGATAGTGAAAGAGAGAGGGGGGTAAACAACGAGCGGGTTAGCTTCATCACTCACCCGCATTTTAATTGAATTGCAGCTCGGGCTGCGCTTCGATTTTCAGCCTTCACAGACTTTAATTAAAAAAAGTTCAAATTTCAATTTCGCTCCACAAAAAATTGTATTTCATTTTTGCATACTCCGGCAAACACCGAACGAAGAACCCAGCATCCAAAGCCAAGAACCTATAGCCAAGAAGAGCAGAGCCCAGACGATCTCAGGTTTCACACACAGACTACTCCTTGGTATTTTGATTAGGCCCCATAGCTGGCCGAAAGGATTCGGCTAAACACGCTCGGGGATTTTGAGTTATGTGCGGACTTGGAGCTGGAGCTGGACAAAGGATAAGAGCTCCAAGGCCCCGTTGTCTTGTGTTTAAATATTTCAACAATTTTCATCCAATTAAGGCGCAAAAGTTTTTGTGCGTTGCTCTGCTTTTTCACCCTTTTATTTATTTTTATTTTTTATTTGTGTGTTGTGTTCGTTTTTTATTCTCCGCACTGCCGCCTGCGCCTGCATCTTTATCTTTGGCTGCGACGACGACGACGGCGGCAGCTGTCAAACGATACAAAATGTATCCGTTGGATATGAGCGGCATTCTCGGCTAACAAGCTACTGTTCTGGGCCCGAAGTTACCCGGCCATTTAGTTAATTAACATAGAAGTGGGCCCTTCTGTTCCCTGTTGGCCAGCTTAATTACCAATCTTTATCAGCCCTCTCATCCCGCATCTCCTTTTGCTCTCTCCTTTGCTTTCAGAGGGCCATCTCATCAACACGAAATGCTCACAGGGCCACTTTCGCAAGGCGCTCTGCTGCAAAATGTCCGCCGAATTGGATGTCTTCCTGGAGAGCGGCAAAAAGTGAGTAATAATATATGTTATATAAGATGATGTAATATTCAAAAGAATTCCTACTCAAATGCTCAATACTATCATACAGTTTGGTTCCAATTTTAAATTATTTCCTACAAAGGTCTCCTTATGTATTTATACTTCGCTTTCTTTTTACGTCATATTTTGGTAGGCTCTATATGACTTTAAATTCTGTGTACTGAAAGTTACACTTAACTGGCCACGTTCAAGCCTGAACCTGTGAACTGTATATACTTCTCCATTGATTGGAAATCCATACGTGTGTTCAGCTTCAATTTCATGCAGAATTATGGCATTAGCTGGGGAGTTAAGAGGTCATGTTGCAAGTTGCTTCGCAGCACAAGCCGCAGCAAGCAATATCTTCTGGTTCTCGTCTCTGTACCTAAAATGTTGTCATATTTACCAGCTTAATGTTCATTCGATGCATTTCTGGTTAACAACTTGAGGGAGCAATGACTCCTCCTTGTGGTTCTTACTGTAATAATAGACTTTAATGCTTTTAATAAGCGACCGCAGGAGAAGCCCATCATTCTGTCCATGGGCAGCACAAAACACCCAGCTCCCAGTTTGTGTTGCAGCTGCCATGCGTTCTAATTTGCGCAATTAAGACGCAGCAGCAGCAGCAGCAGCAGCAGCAGCAGCAGCAGCAGTAACAGCAGAAGCCAAAGCAGCAACATCAACTTGCAACAGCAACATCCACTCAAAACTTGTCCAGCGACCGCAGCCCAAGAAAGAAAAGGAGCGGACCAGAAAAAAAGACACTTCAACTAGCGCCCAAAGGAGCAGCCTAGAAATTCCTCCTCCTGCCTTTGCTTCGCTTATTTGTAATTACACTGAGCAGCAGCAGCGACTCAGCAACAGCAGCAACAACATCATGAAGAAATCTAGAACAACTCGGACATGCTTGGACTTCAGATGATGAGGAGATGAGGCTGGGGCCTAGATGATGACGATGGCTGAATGCCTGGATGGTTGCTTTCATCTCAAGTTGACTTGCCGTTTTGGCTTAGAACTTGAAACTGTCATTATACGAGCGCGGAGCATGCAATCAATAGCAACTCCAGCAACAAAGCGCCTCAGTGCGATGCTGCGTTGCAGCAATGAAACAAAATAAATGGCCAGCAATGAAAATGTGCAGTTATGAGGCAGTCGCTCCGGCTCCTGTTGCTCTGGCTCTTACTGGTGGGTCCAAAATAAGTTAAAAATGAAGAAAACATCGCTGAAAATATGAAATGGTATCAGGTGGCACAGGAAACTGGCCGGCCGGGCATCCTTCTGGGTGATTGGCAACGTTTAAGACTCGGGAACAGCGGCACCAGCGAAGAAAACCCGGGCACAACATGAAAAAGAGGTTAATTAACGTGCATTCGAACTGGCAATTATGCCACGCTGCTTTGCTGCTTTTGCTGCCTTGCTTGTATGCTGTATGCTGCCCTGTTGCTTTGCTTGTTGCTTTTTACAGCCCGAATGCTGGTCGTCGTACGCAGCACGGCAGCAGCAGCAGCAGCAGCAACATGTTGCTCATTGCGGGAATTGGTTTTTTAGGCAACCGTGGGGCGTCCGCGTGCAAAAAGTAGCTCTATTAAATGCAAATCTCGCCAGCTTTTTTAATTGCATTCTCCGTCTTGGCAATCTGAATTTATTTGCCATAAAACATGAATTATTTGGCCCACTGTGCGGCGGCCGGGGAAACGCCTTTCGCTCGCCTTGAATGGCTAATTGCAGCCGCTGTCGGTGCGACGGGCCTGTCGGTGTTGGGTATCCATTATAATACCAAACAATTAGTGCAATTTAATTAAAATTACAACAATAGCGGCGGCCAGCAACTGCAAGTCATAGAGAGAGACAGACACGGTCAAGAAACTAGGCGATGACCTGGCCCGTCACTCAAGACTCCTTCAGTGGGGGAGCTCCCACTCCAAAACTAATCCAAATTGAACAGCACCGACAGCTACCATCAATTATGAACTGTGGCACACACGGAGAGAAAAACTTGTATAATAAGGAGCTATTTGATGAATTTCCCCTCTTGGTTTTGCCTTGATAAGAACTCTTTTTTGGCTGGAAGTCGGTCTTAAAGGCAATCAACTGGAATTATGCGGCTATATTTCTCTCCGTGCACAAATTCCAGGCCACGGAGGCGCCAAAGGTTCGCTGTGCCCCCACTGTGCGCGACATTTGCTTTCGACTCACAGGGCTGGGACTTGGGGGAATGAATTTATTAATTAGTTTTGTGTGTTTTTTCGACTCTAAATTCCTTTCTCAAAGCTGCCTGGGCTAATCTCTTTCGATTTATTTGTTTCAAGTTCTAATTTATCTCCGGCTTCGTGTATGTGTGTGCTCGGTCGGGTTCATTGGGTGTGTGGCCACACCTAAAGTATCCAGCAGATACCAGATACTCAGATACACGGGGCAAATAATAATGTGTGCTAGCTGGCAAAACTTGTCAGGCAATTGTATAAACGTCCACTTATCTGATTGCAATCCGAGGCTGAGGTTCCCGAGCCCGAACCCGAGCCCGAGCCCGTGCCCCGTTGCCTTTCCCTGTGACGCATCTTGTGGATACACACATCTTGTGGATACATCAGGCGACCGGGCACGTTTCGTAATCAACATTTTGACACAATAAGCGCCCCTTTTTTCGGGGCCACCAGACGACTCGGGTGTAATTACAACACGTATTATGCGTAATATTCACAGCATAAAATGTAAATGGGGCAGGGAAATGGTGCCCAAGGATGGTCTCTTATGGAATGGGGCATCAATCAAGTCGGCCCCGATGATGATGATGTTAATACTGCTGCATGCCACTTGGCTCTGGATATGGATGTACTCTGAATGTGGACTTACAACGGCCTGTGGGTGCGTGGGAATTCGATTCGCCCGCTTTCGATGCGGTTCATCAATGAAATTTCCCAGGGCACCCTTTCACCCTTTATAGTAAGTTAAGTTAATCCCACACTGAGTCGTAAAATAATAGAGGGAAAGAGGAGTTAAAGTCGCACACACACACACATTGGTTCGCCTTACAGGGAATGCTTGGTACAGTGAACCTAGCCTCTACGGGTTTTGGCAACACATTATTTTAAGATGTTTTGGTTTCAGAATGATTTCATCCCTGCTTTCCTCTAAAAGTCTTCTCCAACTCTTGTGTTTATTCTACCGAGCATTCACTGTACATCCATCTAAGGCTGTGACATTTTTAATCGCGGTTTTGATGTTGCAGTTGCAGTTGATGTGGCTCATGTTGATGTTGCTGCTCCGTAATGCACTCGTTGATGGGATTTTCCTGGGGCGGAGTGGCGCATATGTGAAAAGCCAAGCCAGATGCTGCCGCACTAAATGTGTGAGAAAATTTTCCCCCCATTTCCACGGCTCTTTTGCGGCCAGGGGCAACTATTTATAGAGAGAGTGCCAGAGTGAGAGATGCGTGTGAAGCCGCCAGCGTTTTCCCCATTTTCCTTTAGGGGAAGAAGTATGATGCAGCAGTGCAGCAGTGCACTCAGCGCGACACTTCCCCAGCCTGTTTAGAAACGCATCAATTTCATTTATTTGCCACTTGTGGCATCAACAAACACAGCCACGACACCACAACAATCCCAATTATTCAATTGATTCCGCGGAGCCAAGGGAGAACGGACATATGTTGACATTGTGTCGCGGCTGGAAAAATGAGATCCGAAATCTTTGTCAGAATTTGTGGCAGCGGAAACGGGCAATTTCGCGGCAATTGCGAAGGCAACTGCAACATCAGATATACATTTGTATCCGTAGATATGAGAGTATGTATGGAGTTTGACTAGGAAATGCAATTGCTACTCCACATCCGGGAAGTGCCTGTGCCAAGCTCTACATTTCAATTAGCGCCTTCCCAAGCACACACCCACACTGGCAACCGCACACTCAAATCCACACCCATTCGCATAATCGCCGGCAATTGCCTTCAATTTGCGAGCTCAAGTGCGAGTGTCCGCCAGCTACAAGACACAAGACCCAATATACTCGTACAGGGCTCAGAATTAATGATTTGCTTTGTCAGGCTCGGAACGACGCCAGTTGACAAATGCGTTTCAATTGTTCGCCAACAGCCGCCCAAGGAGAAATGCTCGTGTATCTGCGCAGGCGCACGTTTTCTTTAATATATGACTCATGAACGGAGCGAAAAAACTAAATAGCTTTGAAGATGAGTTAAGAAAATATATTTTAAAATTCTGAATTTTAAATAACTCTGGTATATATCCGCTCCAATTATGCCAACAGGCTCTTTAAACAACCTGTTGCAATTGTCTTTTTTTAATTACAACGATCAGTGAGAGATCTGATTTATTGACGAGTCTCGTTTTATAATTCCACATTTTCCTCTTTAATAATAAAAGCTAGATCTGTATTATATTTGTGATTAATACGTATTTAAACTAACATGAAAAAAAACTCGTGATAACTCAAGCAGGTGCTTAATGTTAAACGTTGATTTTTTTCCCTGTGCATTCTCTGAATGGAAAGCATCGAAGACTGCATTCGAAATGAAAAGATTAATTTCCCTTTTCGGCTGGAGATGCAGTCGCCACTCGTGTGGCTGTTGCCTTTGTTAATGAGGCGAGCAGTTCGGTTGACTTAAGTGGTTGTGCGGCGGCTGCTGCTTAATGTAAATATCTTGTTGTCTGCCCCCACAAAAACAGACAGCGAGATAGAGAGAGAAAAGCAAGAGACTCAGCACAGACATCATGACACATTGATTTGTATCAATCCGCGAAGCGAAACTCGACGTTGGACAGATACTTTCTGCTGCCCGGCCAGATGACAGCTGACTTATTGCTAATTGCAGGAGAGCCTCCAAGGAGTGAGACCCGAACCCAGACCCGAAAACAAAACGAAACGGAATGAAATCAGTTCGTCATCGTCGTCTGGTGGGTTTTTGGCGATCGCTTATCTTTTCGACCGGCTGTCAAAATACTTTTAGCGCGGAGTGCGCTCCTTACTAAGTTGCCTTCGCCCGTCTGCTGCCGCTCTTGGTTTTAATGCGAAATCTATTAAGCCCAGGCATTGGGGCCTGCAACTCGGCATATATCTCCAGATATATCTCCTTTTCGCCCGACTTGAAGTGCCCCGTCAATCATTTTTTATTGTGGCCCCAGACATAAACTCATTTCGCCTGCAATGTGGATTGGAATGGCCGCCAACGCCCCGCCAGCGGGTTTTCTTCAGAGGATTGGGATGTGGCTCTGTGGCTGTGGGTGAAAGGGGGCCAAGTGTGGGCAGGGGGGACTCGGGGAGAGAGAGAACCCAGCTGGCAGCTGATCGAAATCTGCCCACATCAGCAGCATATATAACTGAAGGCGAAGCCAAAGCAAAAGCTATGGCAACGGCAGCCGCGGCAGCAGCGCGAATAATTGGAAAAACGGCTATGGAAATAAACTAAAGTTTGCACTCGTTTCGCATTTCAATTTTTTCTCGGCCATCGGCCACACACTCAGATGCACTGGGAGAAATTGTGAGATTTTTGAACTGGTATTTCATTTATTTTCCTTATAATTGAGGTATGAAAACGTGAATTGAAACGCAAAATGCACTACAAAATGTAGCTAGGAAAATGCTTTGGAAAACATATATCTAAAATCTTCCATGTCACCATAATTTTCACTGCAAATTATTGTATAAAATGTGATTGGAATTCCTTTAGAAAGAAAATATTTATTATAATTTATTGGCTTATTTTTCCCCTCTGCATTAAGAAGTGCAATCCGATGCAGAGATAAACTGTGAAGCCGAAAAACCGGCAGAGCCAAACAAACAAACAAACAAGCAAATAAACAAATAGTTTCGAGGCGAAGAATCGGAGAAAAGCCACCATCAGCGATCCCCGAATCGATAACCCGAACCGGGGGAACCGATGGAAACACCAAATGAAAACATTTTCATAAATGCCAAAGAAATCAAAGACGGGGGCTGGCGTTAATTAAACGACATCGAACATAAAATAGCGGCTGGGTTTCAATTTGGATGGAAAAACAGGGGAAAGCAGCTGCCGGCAACTTACTGGGTTATGCTCTCTGCATAATTAAGCAAATTAAACGCGCATTTTTATGCGGCACGAAGCTATACGAGGACTAACAGTGCCAGGGAATGGCTGTATTTATACTATTTAGAGGCAGGAATCGGGGTCTCTGCCTTTTCGCACAGGTATCGCATGCGGCAGCCGCAACAGCAGCAGCAGCAACATCAGCGGCATCATCGAGGCAGGCAATTTATGAATGCCAGGCTTAGGAGTAGTTTCTTGGGCTATCCATGTGCCGGACTCCACCACTCCCCCTCGCACCTGGTTATAGTCTCGGCTTATGCAATAAAAATTATATTAAATTACCAACAGACGCAACGACAAGACAAGCCAATCCTCCAAGATGCAATACGATTTTATTGAATACTTACGAGCTCAACGAAAGTTGCGAGCCCAAAGAAAGGGGCCTGCATGGCCGAAGGTAGAAATACTCTTTGGGAAGCAAGAGTTTAAAATAATAAAGGAGGTTCTCTTATAAAAAACTAAAAAGATTAAATACTATATTAGATCTAACCAGAAAAATGGTCAGTATTCTTAGAGTATGACTTGCAAATCTCTCTTAAGGTATCTTTTGACAAATTCCCAGTTGTGTACCCAAGTCGGGCATCCCCTCCCTGGACAGAAAACCCCGGCCAAGGAGCATGATGGTGAGGGCCAGCAGAGAGGCGAAGCTGGGACCCTCAGCTGCGGCTGCTTAATGCCATCATTAGTCCACCGGCGGCTACCGGATATGGCAGATCGTTTGTCACTACAAAAACTGCAGCTGCCTTGGCAGAGTCGCGGATCTTACCGTGCCCTCGGCCTCAGCCTCGGTAATTGCAATCTAAATTAGTGCACTTTTTATGCGGCTTAACGGAAAAGGCCTTGAGAGGGGCCGCATATGCTTTACTGGCTAAACGAGTCGATTTGGAGCAAACATGGAAGTTACTATGCAGCGAGATTGGACATGCAGGAGTTGCGGACGCCATATAGGATGTCATTAGCCTCAGGCAGCTTGCACACCTTTCCCGTGGCCGGACGGCTGAGTCGCTCGGCCAGGACACTGAGATCCAACTTATTAACCCGCACCATTAGAGAGGGCTCCTTCTCCACGGCACGGCACACCACGCTCTTTTGGCAGTTGGCCGGCACGCTGACGTTGCCGTGCCGGAGAGGAGCATCCGGCAGGATGCCAATGACCTGGGGACCGACATCCACTCCCACCCGTGTGCTGTTGCAGGAGAGGCAAGTGAGACCATTGCTAATGAAGCCGGCGGCCCGCGGGCAATCGTCTTTGGCCTCAAGGAGGTGCAGCCTGTGCTCAAGGTCGTCGAAGCGGTCGCGGATGTACTTCTTTAGCGCCGGCATGTGTACTTTGTCCAGCTTGCTGTCCAGCATGTCCTGCAGCTCCTCCATCGTACCGATAAACGTCATGTTGTACTCCTGGACGAGCTTCCTTATGCCCTCGATCTCCACCACACACTGCTTGACCAGCTCCAGGCGCTTGAAGAGCGCCTCAGTTTCACGCAGGAAGTCCTGCAGGGTGGCATAGAATCTCTCTAGCCTCCGGGCCATCTGCTCCATTTGGTCGACGATGGGTGTGGCTATGTACCGCACGAGTTTCTTCATGAAGTCCATGTTGGCCAGCAGGCTGCAGGCGATCTTGTTGTCCTCGTCACAGGTGGTGCAGAGATCCTCGCAGGGCGAGGCGTACTGCTCGGCATTGTGGATCCTGAACTTCTGGTCCTTGGCCTTGTTGCAGATGCGAATCTGTTTGAAATGGCACTCGAGCCTTGTCTCCAGCTGCCGGATGCGCTGCTCCATCTCCTGCACCTTGTCCAGTTGCTCAGAGATGGGCACAATAGACTGGACATCGAAGGGCAGCGGGGAGATCTTGGACTGCTCTAGAATCCGCTCCATGCACTTGCCCTCGAGCCCACTGATACTGACCACATCCTGCTGGCAGTTGAGTTTCTTGAGGAGCACATTCAGCAGGCTGTGGAGCACAGCCACGTTGGTGTGCTTTAGCTCTGGCACCCCGAGGGCAATCCTGGTCAGCTCCTCCAGCGTCAGTTCTACGTTAACGGGCATTGTGTAACAATGTAATATTTTAAAGTTAACTGTAACTTCCTCTCTGAGAGTTTGTTTTTTAATGTGTACCTCTGCCTCTGTGTATTTCTAGGTGGTTCTGTCACTTTGACGATGACAACTATGTCAATGTACCGAGGCTGGTGAAGCTCCTCGACGAGTATAGTCCCAGCGTGGACTGGTATCTGGGCAAGCCGAGCATCTCGTCGCCGCTGGAGATCCACTTGGACAGCGTAAGTGCAAATGCCTGTTATTTCTGCATATTTTCCTATATAGAGTTCGTAATTACAAGACCCACTGCGATCGATCGCCTTTCTCCATCTTCTGGTCGGGCTCAGCCCGATCCAACCCGTCCGCGGCAGCCCGTTATTTATGTGGCCACCATGGCCATTTGTCTATGCCGCCATTTGGCTTCCAGCTGCCAGCGCAAGCTATCATTAATAACCGATATGATCTGGCGCGGCACTAGCAACGGCAACGGCAGCGGCAGCGGCAGCGGCAGCGGCAGCGGCAGCGGCAGCGGCAGCAGCAGCCCCAATCCCAGTCCGAGTCCCAGTTTGGCTCCGAATTCGAACTTGTTTCCACTCTGCGCCATTTGAAATATGGCCAGCTGATCCGTGCTCCAACGCAACGACCAGGGTTGGCATGGAACCGTAAGCCTTTAAGCCAACGCTCCAGGTAGAGCGCCCTGATCTGAGCTGCATGCATAATTAAGAAAAATAATATGAAAAAACCCCAAACTTTACGCTTCATTTGCGGAAGAGAGAGAGAGAGAGGTCCTGTCAAGTCTCGGCTTACGCTTTGGCCAGACCCATGTATTAAGTTTCCACCTCGCACATGTCCATTTACATGGTCAATTAATCAGGCCATCTTGACTGCCCGTTTTTTTCGGCTTAATTTTCATTGGGCCATTGCCAAAAACCAGAAAGCAGATCCGAAAATTTCGATATTTATTTTAGTTTATCCTTTGGTCCACTCTTTCTGGGCCATCCTCTTTCATTCATGGGCCAGTTCTTCCGTTAATCTCGTTTCTTTCCCTATTCTCTTCCCCTTCGGACCAGCAGAAGAACACGACGACCAACAAGAAGATAACCTTCTGGTTCGCCACTGGCGGCGCTGGCTTCTGTCTCAGCCGGGCCCTGACCCTCAAGATGCTGCCCATAGCAGGTGGCGGCAAGTTCATCAGCATCGGCGACAAGATTCGCTTTCCGGACGATGTCACAATGGGCTTCATAATAGGTAAGTTGCTAAAGAATTTTGTGGATTTAAGATAACAGATATTTTATACATATTTTTCCTCATCTTCGACTTACAGAACACTTGCTCAAGGTTCCTCTGACTGTGGTGGACAACTTTCACTCGCATTTGGAGCCCATGGAGTTCATACGCCAGGATACGTTCCATGACCAGGTGTCGTTCAGCTATGCGCACATGAAGAACCAATGGAACGTGATCAAGGTGGACGGTTTCGACCTGAAGACCGATCCCAAGCGGTTCTACTCCCTGCACTGCCAGCTATTTCCCTACTTCAGCTTCTGCCCGCCCAGATGAGCTGAGTGAGCGAAATCCCGATCCTGATCTGGATCCCATTTGGCTGTTGCAGGCGCACGTCGGCCGCCGGATCGGTTGTGAACCGATGGGGCAGGCGTCTAAAAAATATAACAAATCTCGCCACTGTGATTTAACCTTAAGTGTATATGGTATACGAGTAACGAACGGTTCGTTGTGTAAATATAGCGGCTTCCAGCTCGACAGATGTGCTTCCTAATGGTCTAAGTTTCACTGTAGCTCTAGGTCTTGCAATCTTCCAACACACTTCCAAGTGCTTCCCTATAGCGTTACACTTAGTTCGTAGTTAAATTAATGGTCTAGTCTATGTTTAAGTTAGCTTAGCTCCAGAGAGACCGCTTGACCCTCTGCTGTGTAATACTGTAATGCAGTCTAATAAATTGTGGCCTAGAGTAGCAATATGCGTGTATATAGAATAGATCTAGGTGCTCAGATCTAACCAAGAAATGTTTAAACAAGTTTGTTAATTTTTAGTTTGCTTGAATAAAACCGAATATATTAAAAATATTATTCATAATTCAATGTTTTTATTTCCTGACAGGTAACAAAGTGTTTGGGTTCTTCTGAGGTAACATAACTCCTCATAGAGATTATCCCTTTTAAATCAGTGATACAATACGACTTTCGAGCTCTTCTCAGCGACTAAAAGATACCCTTTTAATTAAATAATATGACAATACAACAACGCAATGATTTATGTAATGGTAAATTCACTGCCACAAAATGTACCTAAAATCCACCCAACATGAACAAAGACAGAGAGCTATCGGGACCCCAAATCCACCTCTAGGGTCCTTGAACTTGGTTGTTTTTCGTCTTGTTGGCGGCATCGATGTTGCTGCGGTTGGCCTGGCTTATCGGCTTCGTGTCAGCGAACATTCTGTCTACTTGTTGTACGGTCAGCTTCCTGTTGCCGCGCGCATTTTGCATTTTGGTAAAAATTCGTTGTTAATTAACGCTAAAAGCCATGTTTAAGCTGCTAAAGCGTTAACTTTCAAGCGATATGGATCGGCGACTGTGAGCGACAGAGGTAGATAGACATTGACATGTCCACGTCCACGTTTACGTCCGCGTCCGCGTCCACGTCTACATCCACATCGATGTCCGTGTCCATGTCCTGAGCAGACAATGAACGGTCCGATCCGTTCCAGAGAGTTGAGGGTGCCTCACGATACGGCATCGGATCCAATGACATGTTGCGAATTTTTATAAAAGACTCACTCGACGGCCATGGCCCCCGGGCATCCCCCTCTTTGTGGACTCTCGTGATATGTTAAACAGTTCTGGGCAATTATTTTTTGCCTTCTCGCTGCATCCAGTTTTTAGTTGGCTTATATGCAGATAATCAGTTTTTAGTCCATGTCGGGGCTCAGTTTGGGGCGCGCTTTAATGAATGAAGGAAGGCTGCCTGGAAGCCAAGGAGACCAAGGAGACCCGAGTCTTTCTGTCTGGCAGAAGAACAAGGAGCCGGAGCTGGAACTGACTGCAATTTTTGTGGCTTGTTCGTTTTAATTGCAAGTGAAATCCTTGTCAGCGCTGTCGGGCTGCCTGTCGGCCTGCCTGTCTGTCTGTCTGCCCGCCTGGCCGTCTGGAGCATCGTCACAGCATCGATAATGAATTAATTATCATATATTAAAAGTCAGTTTGCAGCCGTGGCCCCTCCGATAATCTGCTTCGCCCGGGCACGCCTTTGCATATTTTACGGATCTCCGAATTTAATGAACTTCGGCTGCCTTGGTGCTGTTGGAAGAGCCGAAATAAATCCCCCTTTAGTTTTTGGGCACACGCATTTCTTTTTCCCCCTCGACTTTTTGTCGGATTTTCATTCATCACTTCTAACCACAAAGTTGGTGAGCGCGAGATAGAGTCGTAACCGAAATCCAAATCCAAAATCCAGTGGCAATAACAAAGGCACCCGGCATTTTTCACTTCGACTTGGCGCCGCCCACGAATGCGGAGTTAACTGCGGATGGGTTTCTTTTGTCCGAAATCCATTTAATTTGTGGTTGGCTGCGGCCAAGTGATTCATTAGATACAAATTGCGGCGACTCCCCCGCGCTCGGTTCTCATGCTCTCGATTTATGCAAAATCATAATTTTAATTGAATCTCTCTTGTGGGTATTTGGGCAAAGGATTTGGTCTCGTCTTAGTAGCCGACAGACAGCAAGTGTTCGAGCAGTAAGCCTTGTATTTTTAGGGGCTCATTTGTATGCAGAGCCGTCGACCGAAACAAGGCGATCGGGCGATAAGGAACGCAAAGTATCTCGAAGATGCGCAGGCCTGGCCATGTCCCAGTATAAGTATCTGATGCTTATCATCGCCCAGCCTTGTCAACTCGTCGGTTTGCATTTAGTTTTGGCTGCCAGCGAAATGCTGGGAGTGAAATCAAATCGAATTGCCAAACCAGTAGCCGCCGAAAAAGGCTGCCAACGCAGGCAAGCAAATAATTTGTCCGTCTGGCGGAGTGTCCTCGCGGCCTGTCAGTCTTTCAGTCTTTCACTCGCTCAGTATTTCAGTACAAGTATTCCAGTCTCACTGCCTGCCTGCCTGCCTGCCTACCGCCTGTCAGTCACTCGGCTAGTCCGCAAACTATAAATTAGTGCAGCAGCAGCAGCAGGAGCTCCCGAGGAGATGGAGATGGAGCTGGAGCTGGGCCCTGGGTCTCCAACACCCAAGTGAGCCAGCCCCTGAATTTATGTTGTGCATGCCAGTGATCGGGGCGTGGATGCGGAATGGGGTTTGCTATTCCAGCACCGGCACCATCACCAGCCTCGGCATCACCATCAGTTCAACATCAGCAACAGGTGAAACGACTAGCAGACTAGATCAACTGCCAGGTGCTACCCTATACCCTATATTTGGCAGGGTAAATGTTGGTCTAAAGCGCTAAGAAGAACGACTTAAATATTAAGTATTTATATTTAAGTCTAAAGAACATTTAGGCTAAGTGAAGATATTTTTAATGATATTCTCCTATCAAAGTTAAAAATGTATAAACTCTAAATATAAATTACTAACTCCCAAAACTTGCAATTCTGCTTAGATTCCAGGGTATAACGTGCTCCTTTTCGCCAGCTTGGAGTGAAATATGCTTCTCTGTCTATAATTGGAAATGTGAGGCAGCGAAATGAACTCGGCTGCAGTTGCTGCTGCCAACCTGCTCATAATTTAAAGCTGCCGTTGCAGTTTATGGCCCCAACTTGGCTAAATTATGTGTAGCCTCGCAGCTCTTTTCCGGGGGGAGCTTTTCACGAGGGGTCGGAGGATGGGGAAAAGGATTTCTTTTACGATCGCAGATCGCCAGCAGATACTGTAGTTGAGCAGAGCACAGCTGCAAGCTATTAGCGTTTGCCGAAGATACTTAACGGTCAGCAGCAAATGCATGCAACAGCGGCCATGTGGTCAGCCACATCGACGGACAACTTTATTAGGGCGCATCCCGCCGAACTCCAGAAGAGGTCCAACTCCCGATCACTGTTTCCTGGCAGATTCCATCAGCGAGTTTACGCCGAATTTGCAATGGACACTGGTCCTGAACCTGAACCTGGACCAAAGAACGATGAACGATGGAACAGAGGTTACCGCTCACCAGTTGCCAGTTGTCAAAAGTCGCCGCTGGGCGTTGTGGTTGCTGCTCGCTGATGGCGATGTTGACGATGCGTTAAAAACCTTTTCTTGATGCTTATCGCTTTACACAAAAAGAAATTAAATATGAAATTTGAATTTATAAATTATTTAATATTGTCAGCATTCTGGTAGACCGAACCTATTGATTTTATTTTTAATTGACTAACGGCACAAAAATATAAAGTTTATTAAAGTTTAATTATTTATTTTAAGAGTTTTCGAAATATTAATAACTTTATATATTTTATTTGAAACTATTTTTCTCTGTGCTTCTGGATTCCTTGTTGGTTTTGGTTTGTTTTGTGGGGTAATTGTTTTCGAACGTGGCTGGCGGTAAAGTATAACAACAACAGCAATGGCAACAGCATTGCTCATGTTTCACTCAAAATGCGATAAAGATAAAGGGAATGCTCTGTTGTTAATGTTGTTACCTTACGGCGCTGCTGTTGTAGTTGTTGTTTTTTTTTTTTGGGCGCATGACCTGGAAAATGTTTTGCGCCTGCGCAACGTTTCAGCTCTGCCTACACAACATCAAACAAAAGCCAAATGACAGCCTTATCAGTTCAAATTAATCAGGCGTTGCCTCCTTTTTCTCTGGCACGCACTTGAGACATGTTGGGGAAAGAGTTTGATATATTTGTACGTATTTATCTCTACCAGAGAGATACATATATGCAAGAGGAGAACTCGGAAAACACCTTTCAGCGCCAGGTTTCTTGTCTCATTTCAATTGTTTGCTCTGTCTAAATTTACATCACTCCGAGTGGCATCGTAAGTTGAAGAATAATGTAAAGGGAAAAGGGAAACCAGTGAGCATAGATAAATCTTCAACTAAGTTCTGAACTGGGTACAGTGAAAACCTTTTATTATAGAACTTTTAGAAAAACATCTTAAGCCATCTTTTTTTAAACTGTATTATCATGTTAACATGTAGAAACTATTTATTTTTCCTATTTTTCTTAAAGTAAATATTCATTATTAAAACATTTTATATTACTCACAATTTACTGTTAAATATAATTATTTATACTTAAATTTCAATAGGAATTGCTTAAGTTGAGATATTCACAAAGGTCTTCCATTCACTTCTCGATCTTACATGCCACGTGTTTTTTTGGTTTTAGTTTTATTGTTTTTTTTTACCAGCCGCTTGTCCGCCTTATCAGCGTCTTTTGACCCATCTGAAGTGGCTCTGAGTAGTTAGTTATTCCCGTTATTCGTAGTTCATTTGCCGTTTTCATGTTTCACTGGAAATCACAAAAACAAAGGCCGCAAAGTACTTAAAAAATCTTTGGGTTTCCTCAGACCGGGGGTAGAAAGGTGGACTCCGACTATCTCCCGGCTCCCATCTCCCATCTCCATCCGAAGTGGCGAAGTGTTCTACGCCCGTGGGCGTTGGCGTCGGAATGGGAGTCGGAGTTTGGTGTGGCCAGCGGCGATTATTGCCAACTCATTTTCGTGCGCTCTCCCACAGAATGTTTCAGAATCACAGAGGGGCTATGGCACACGCCCACTTCGGAAGCCATAACTTCTGACATTCGCCGTACCCAAGCTGCCCCGGAATATACTGGCACACGAGAGCAGCGCCTATAATTATGAACCATAATGCAAACATGTGCGAAAATAACGAACAAGAGTGCTAAATGGTAAGAGGGACTGGACGGGGGATACCCTGCACTCCCAGTTTGGGTATGAGCCAACTGAGGAGGTGTCATGCACTGGGCATAAAAATGACCTATTATCACATCAACAAATTATTTAATATGTTATATGTGAGGCCACATATTGGTAATCTCTCATAAGCAAATTATTCAAACTAATGAAACTTTAAAGATAAGTTCCGTGTCTTTACGCTTTGTAGTTTTTACTTAGTCAAAATAAGATTTTTTTAATATATTTAAACATCAACGCGAAATGTTTCAAACTCATTTCCTGTATTTACTGTATACCAAAGTGATAGTTTGTATATTTATGACTACGAATATGACTCCTCATAGTATTTCTTAATAATAAAGATAGAATGCCATGTTATAATTAGGATTAAAAAAAATAATAATAAGATTAATAAAATAATAATAATAATAAAATAATAATAATATTATTGCAGTCAGTTTTAACACTTTCCCTCATTTAAATTTTCTCGTTCTCTAAATACTTCCGATTTTGTTAACAATATTTTTAGAATTAAATCCAACTAATAACAATTCGGACAGTGCTCTAACTTTGTTTCATACAAATCCACAGAATCCTCGTCAAAGTTAAGGGGAGCGGAGAACGGGAACTGAGCCGAAATGCGGATCCTATTGAGCTTCCACTTGGGCCATGGCCAAGTCCATTTCAAGTGTTTAATTGCGGATTGGTGCTGAAAATAGCCTCGAGCTTTATAGAGAAGCCCTCGCTCAGTGGCCGATTATCCGGAGCTCCGGAGACTGCCTCTTGGCATTGCCTTGCTTTGGGTCTTCGGCTCGATAATTACAATGTTTTGTTGGATCACTTTGTTAATGAGTTTCGCGTAGATCTCGTTCTGCCGCCTCTCGGATTATTATTTCCAAACAAACTCGGAATTGATGTCTTTTTTATGAGGCGGACACTTGAAACAACTCCAGATGTGCCTTCATTCGAGTCTCTGGTTTGTTTACAATGACCGCCATTGGGTAGTTCATAAACTTCACACATTTTAGACAGAAGTCTGTGAATGGCTCGCATAATCAAGTATTTTATAACATTTTTGCCTCTGTCCCAGCCCCTGAAGTTGGTGTCATTATTATGACCATAAAATGAAATATTTCATTTCATTTCAGTTTCGTTTCGTGTTGTTTTTTATTCAACGATTCGGGGCTGTCTGTCTGTCTGTCCCTTGTCTCTGAATTTTTCAACCCAATGCGTCTCGTGTCTGCCACATGTGAGTTCTGGCTCTCGCTCTTTTGTATTGTGTATCTCATAAATTTTCGCAATGTCGTTGTTTTGATCTACCCGCCGTTTGAAAAGCGCCCGGGATCCCAATATTTGGACAAAGGATGCGTCGCCCCCACTCTGCATAAACTCTAAACTTTACTTTATGGAGTACCAGGCCACTAAACACGATGCTCAGCATGTTTCTGCCAAGTATTTTGTGCAACTATGCAGTAAACTCTCTGTAGACCAGTTCAAAATGTTTCGATTACTACCGAAAATTGTTGGCCAAAGTTTAACGAGTCATGTGGGCGAAAGTTTTGGTTTTGTTTAGATAGCAAATCACCGGATCTGGAGGGGATTCTCGATTAAGTTCATAGCGGGACGTCATGCCTCATTGCTTGCTAAACAACAATACACTTTGGAAGGGGGCACAAGTCGGGTTGACGTTAATTAAACGAAATTCTCTGGCAAATTTAAATGCAATTGCACTACAATAAATGCGAGAATGCGGGAGGGCTTGTCTTTTTTTGCTGTTCTCTTTTTCCAAAAAAAAAAAAAGAGAAACCCAGTACAATTGTCACGCGCCATAAAATCAAGTAGCGGGGTAAAAGGCAAAAAAGCCCCAGGCAAAGTTGCCTTTTGTCCGGTGGCGTATGCTTAATAAGGGGCCAGTCCAGGGGGTGTACGTATACACATGACATGTGTCTGTCGTGCTGCTGCCGATGCTGCTACTGCTGTTGCTTCTGCTGATGCTTCTGCTGATGCTTCTGCTGATGCTCTTTCTGCTGCAGCTGCCACATCGGAAACGGTTTGCTTCACATTCATGTGCTAATTGAAATAAATTAACAAAAACCAAGTTGAACGAGAAATATGCTCCAAAAACTCTAAGGGGTTTGGGGTATGGCATTCAGTTAGGGGTGACTGACCACAACAAGGCACAGAATTTGCTCAAATGCCACCCGTCCCAACTGTATTTCCCTGGCTTTTCGGGGACCACAGCAAAAAACGCTTTTCCTACTTTCGGCTGCTCGGTAACTTTTCCTGGTTTCGGTTTAGTTTCTGTTTCAGTTTACGAATAAAAGTCATCTAACCACCGCAGGCAGCAGGAGTTAAACGGAAAGGCGCCCGGGGGTGGCTACACCAGGGGAAAAAAGCGGAAGTTGCAACAAATTCAATTACAACTTTATAGAACTACCAAATCACACAACTTATTCTAGTCCTTTATTTTTAGGGATCTTTACAGATTCGACTTGGGTAACTAGATATATTAACAGAAGAAGGTGAAGATTTCTGGGAGTTTTCTGCTTTCGAGCTCTAAGGCTACTTTTTAAAAATATTATTATTTGCTTATTAATTATAATTATTGAATTGTTAATTATTTTCTTTATGTTCAAGATAATTATTTGCCGGCTTTAGTTTATCAGTATTTCTAGAGAATAAGAAAGGTCGTAAAATCACATTCATATTGTGAGTTTCCTTTTTTTTCTGCTGTAATTAAAATATTTTCAATTACTCCCCTATATAGTTTTTATTTAAATATTTCTACCTGTGTATTCGGTTGGTTATCCTGGTTAGTTGTAGTCCTGTGTCCATTACCGAACGAACAGCTGTTGCTGGCTGAATTCGAGGCTTGCGAGGCGTGCTTGTAGCGCAGAGAATTAATGTAAATATTGACAGGGAGTTCGATTCCAGCACCAAACCAGTCACGGACTCTGTGTCCTGTTTGAATTCGTGCGTGTAAAAGGGAGAGCGATAACGTTAGAGAAAAACAGAGACGGGGAGGCAGGTGCTAGGACTAATGGCATTGCGGTTAGATTGTAGTTTTCCCACCTCCCGCAAACGAATTCCAATTAGAAATAAAGTTGACAAAGCAACGAGATGGTGGGGGAGATTCGAAATTCGTATTTGGAACCCAATCAGTGGAAGTCAGATGGGCAATAAACCCCAAATAGGGAATGCGCGATGCGAACGTAAAACCGAGAAACCGATATCGAAACTGCATTTTGCTGGAAATAAATGAAAGGGCCTGGAATTGAGTTGAGTTTAGTTGAGTATCTGTTGATTGATGTCACAACATTAAGAAAGCGGCGGCCAATTAAGGCAAATCTATTAAAGGCCAACTCTTTCAGTAAAAGGGAGAAAGTAGTGATGGGAAAACATGACGAAATAATGTGGATATTCTAAGAATACAGTTTCTTTGTCAAATAAATTATTTGTACTTTACTACTTTTAAGAATTCTTTTATATTCTCGATGAATATTAAAACTATTGGAGTAAAATAAATATAAAAATTATCATATAATAATGATATATGATATTATCTAATTTGGGGTTATTTTTTATTGAACAGTTTCATATTAATTTTCATACAATAATATTTCGATATTATTATTTTACAAGATATTTTTTTAGGCATTATTATTCTGGGTTATTATTTATTTTAATCATTAATCTGATAGTTTTGAGCATCTATTCATCGGTATTATCGATAGAATGGCTTCGTGGCTTCCTTACTTCGTGACTTCTCTAGACAACAGCTTACCTACTGCGTGTGGCGTACCAAAAAAACAGATTCATTTTTATTCGAATTGATAAATGACACTTTTATGGCCCAAATAAGTGCCCAAACTCCTGCTATCCTGCTCGATCTGCGGGGCTTAAATGCTTGCCTCTGATTAATCAGCCGCAATCATCTGATGTTTTAAGCGGCTTAAGTTCCAGGTCGGGATTGGGATTGGGAGTCGAACTGGAACTGGGACTGGGCTCGGATCTCCCTGACAGCCGCGAGTCTGGAGTGCAAATGAATTTTGATGGCCAATACTTGACGTCCATTTCATGGATTTTGAGTTCATTAAAGTGCCATTTAAGATTCTTTATTTCTTTTCTTTGTTTTGTTTTGTGACGGAGAGAGTGGTGGGGGATTTCGGGAAGAAACACCTAATAAACAGAACGTAAAACTGCAGATATTTTTATGTAAATTCCAGAAATGGCTGTTATTTTTAGGCGCCTTTCGGGGGCTAATAAAGGATCAGGGATTGTGTGGCCTTGTTTATTGTCTTGTTCTCTTTTCTTTTTTCTCTCTCTCTCTGCACTTTTTCTTTTTACTTAGTTTTTTAAATTTAAAATCGAATAAATTTTCATGAAATTCCAGCTAAAAATGTCAAAAGCTGATTGATAGCTGGCAGACAGAAGCGAGACGCACAAGGAGAAGAAGCAAGCAAGAGGAAAGGGAGAAGAAGTAGAGATGGAGAGATGGAAGAGGGGTAAGGGATATGGCCGGACCCGAGGCGTAGGGAGTATCCTGTTTCGGTCTGGGGCCTCTAACTCGTTCCAGCGGCACCTGCAAATCGTTCTCGTTCTCTCTTCTCTTCCTCTCATTCTTCCCTGTTTGTTCTCTTTCTTCCATAATAAAACTCTCATTCTTCTCCTTTTACCCCTCGCCACTGCTCTCGTTTTAAACCTGGAATCCACCTTATAGGCAATCTCTGGAACAATATCAAATATTAATCACTTTTTCCTTTGCCTGCAAGGGCTACGCACTTTAAGGAAGTGGAGAGTGGAGGAGGAACGTAAAAGAAATCAAAGTGCATAGAGTGAAAAATGGAAGAGAGAGGAAGAGCAGATGGAGATGGAGCAGGAGAAGCAGAGGAGGACGAGGAGGCTCAGCACTTACTTCGGTAGTTTCTTTGGGGCGTTGAAGAGGGCGTGGCGCAGTTTGATGTGCAACGAAATTGGATTTCTGCTGCTGACTTATCCCCCTCGCAATCTGCACTGAGAAAACAGAATACATATAATAATTCTTTTGAATTTACATTAAGAAAATGCTGATTCTTCATAAAAAAACAATAAGGGATTCCATTATCATTATTCGATAATATTCTGTCACGCTATTTATAGTTATCTCTATGTTTGCCAATAGGCAAAGGTAAGGTTTGATCAGTTAAGAAAACTTTAATATACATTAAAATAACAATAAGTCTTAATAATATAAATTAATTTTTTTTTCAGTATATAAACAAATCCTTTCCTCACAAAATTAAGGGCCCTGTGTTTCCTTTCCAACGCAAAAAGCATCCTCGATCTCGTCAAATGTGTTGATAATTAGCAAGTTTTCGGGACCGCTCCATCGAGGGCGTTAAATTGTTTACTTTCTCTCCCAAACGGATGACCTAGTGGCCGTCTCTCTGGGTCACTCCCGGATGATTAATGCCCGGCACCTAATGAGCAATTGTGGGGAATTCACTGGCCGACAGGGACATTGGCAGAGGGACAGGGACGTGGAGAGGGAATCGGTAACATCAATAAATTATAAATTAAAGAAATCCATTTCTGTCTCTCTCCCTCTCTCTCTCTCTCTCGGTCGTTTTTGTTGTGTGTTTCGCCGGCTTGAGAATTTCTGGCCGGCAGTCATTAAGCTGCAACATCCAAGGATGAAGCTGGGGGATCCGAGGGAGCTTGGGGCTTCATGGTGGATGGCGGTTAACCGGGTGCCCAAAGTGGAGTCGTCGGCAAACAAGAGCTGATGACTTTTGGAATTTTGATTAGGAGCACAGACATGTTCAAAAGGATTTTTGTTAACGCGCCTTGGACTTTGAAAAATGCTCCCGCGGAAGGGGTTCCGCATCGGATTGGCCATTGTATTGATGAGCTGCCGCTGCCGCTGCCTCTACCCATCTGTGTTGTTTTGGGGCTTGAAATATCCAAGCAATTCGATGCCAATTAAGCCAGAAACTGAACAGAATGGAAGCATCTAAGAGGGATGACCAAACACGGCTTCTAACTGCAAGTTTCCACGGAGTTACTCATCTCCAAAAAGTGTCTCCTCAGCGATTTTACATACTTCTGGCGAACAAGTCTTCCAAATGCGAGCGGAATGCGAGAAATGTGTGTGTCTCTCAATCAAGAGTTGAAATTAAATAAATCAAAGCAGGCAGTAAAAGTTAAAAAATACTATTTATGGTTTAATAAATATTATTTCTTTTATATCAAAATATTAACAAAATGTTGGAAACAATAATTAAAGCAAGAAATACAGTTACTATACTCTGAACATTGCAAAAGTTCCACGATTTAAATAGTTCCCCTTTTGGGGTTTTCATATTTGGCCAAAAAATATATAGCCAAGCTAACAGCGGGAGGCAACCGAAATTGGTGGGGAATTTCAGACTAAATCTGCTCCTGAAAATGCCAACGTAGGCAATGCTTTTTAGCCATAACTTGATTTGTAGCCACTGCAACGGACGGGTAAAGGTACAGATACAGATATCTCCCGGCTAGAATCTCTCCGCACATTTCCCAGTTCGAATATGTTGGGCATTTTTATGGCGGTTTGCAATTAGCGCAGCTGTCATGGGCGAGAACCCAGGGCAGAAAGTGCCCACTCCCGGAGACGTCACCTTCAACGTCCAGCCGTTTTCAACACCTCCTCCAATGGCGGCGGCCACCTCGCCATCTAATTCCACTTTCAGGCAGAACCATTTCCGCTATTTTGCATTTCCCCTGTACAGGCCGGAGAGGCGGGAGCGGCCATAAAACGTGGAACGTTTTATTGCAGCTGCAGCAGCAACATGCAACAGCAGGAACTGCAGCAGCAGCTCCAACTGCAACGCAGCGAAACGAGTTCAAGTTTATGGCCCAAGGCTCGGCTTTACTACGGGGAGCGATTTGACGTGACCGGAGGTCTTAGAGTGGCCTAACGCCAATTATCCAAAAACGTGTCCCTGGCCGGGAGTTGCGTTCCCAATTCGTCTCAGAACAACTAATTAAAATGGCTTTAGTCATGGGCTCCTCCTAGACTCATCAAAATGGGTTGCCAGTGGTCCTAAAAGTTCGTGTTTTTTTTTGTGCTCTGCACCGATTTATTTTCCTAAAACTTGGCATGTGCTGTAAATGAACTACTTGCGGCCATATATCTTTTTTTTTAGGTTGTCTTTACTGCCTTTCAGTTTTATTTCACTGCCTCACAGTTTTATTGCGGCTAAGACCAGTGGCACACCGAAATTTTGGAGCTTCTGATACATTTCCTTGACATTTTATGAAATTGATGTTTCCTACTTTGCCCTTTTATTGCATAATCCCCTTTGGGCAATGACAACAGTATTTATTGCCTTTCAATCTATGTATATTTTGCATAAACAAATGCCCAACTATTGCTGGCTGGCAATCCTCCAAGTCAAAGGCGCTTGGCCGGTCTGAAGTTGGATTGAAGTCACAACTGCAGCACTTGCAAAACTCGCACTTATCTGGAGGCAAATTGACTGTGGCTTAGCAAAAGGCTTAGAAGATGATCGCTGGCTGCCATTTCCTGCAGCTTCGGTCTTTCCGCTGACCGAAGCTTCCTTCAGCTATCTCCTCTTTGGCCTGTTTCCATGCCTCCGGAGTTCGGACCATAATCACATTCGCTTATATGAGCATATGCAGAGCAGTTGTTGGTGTTTCTGCTGTGCGTGCTGGTGGTGGCCACCGCAAAAATTGCAAAAGCAGCAACAACTACCTCCAACTGGCCATATCTGTGGTCTGGATCTAGTGTTGAAGCTAGGAAATGCACTGAAAAAAAATAATAAATAAAATCCACGAATAATATTATATTATATTTTAAACTGTTAAGCAGGTTTTATAGTATGCAAGCATTTATAAGTATAATTAATTATATATTACTCTTTATTTTTCTAGGCGTAAGCAAGTGCCCAGAGCTGTCCAGTGTGGCGCGCTAATTTGATTTTCTACAGGCAACACTTGCGGTCGCCCCGTCGCAGCCAACGCCAATGTGTGGCCACTGGCCAGTGGCCTAAGCCAGGAACTGGAGCTCTAGAGCTGGAACCGGAGATGGAGCTATAGCTGTTGCCGGAGCTAGAGAATGGCCTGACAGCCATGGCCTGTCGCCATTCGCTCCATTTTGCAATTTGCATAATTACCGTTGTTTGACTTTAATGCAGCGCCGCATCCGTCGAGTACATATCCAGCGGATCCAACGAATCCAGTGGGTACCCGTCGCAAGCCTCCGATGGAGCTGTGGACGTGGACGAGGACGTGGTTGAGGGGGAAAAACCAAGTTTTCTTTGTTGCCCTGCACAAGTTTTCATTAATTTTAATTGCTGTGGCCAATGAGGAAGCAATTTGTAGGGCCACACTTGGCCAATGGGGTGTTGCTGTTGCCGATGATTGCTGGTGTTGCAAGTTGGTGTGCCAGTGCAACAGTTGCCAGGTGTCAGGGTGCTTCCTCCAGGCTTCAGCACTGTCTCCGCCTGAGCCTGGCAAATATGAGAAATGTATTAAATAACCAAACATGATGCATGGGAGTTTGGTTTGTACTACGTCGCGGTATCGTATCGATGTTGCCGGTGTTGTGGCCACAAGCAACCGCAGCAGCTACTAACTAACATCAACGCGCAGCATCATCATAAAAGCTGATAGCTTAAATGCGATATTTGTGTGAGCTGTATTGGCAGATAAGAGATTCAATTGGATTTGGTTAGCGGTGTAAGCCAATAAGAAGAGTCGGAAGTCTTAGCATACCTTTAAACATTCACTGCAAAATGTTTGATTTAAAAGCTTTAAAAAGGTTGTAAGACTAATCACAGATGATAGGTAAGATATACAGACCACATCACAGTAAACTGCCCAAGTATTTAATATTTTTTAGTAGATTTAAAAGGCTTATCATTTTCTTTATTTCCTTAAGAACCTTTTAGGCAATACACCCTTAACCCTTGCTTGTCTGATGACTCAGAACATCCTAAAGTTTCCATAGCCTCCACAAAGGTATAACCTCCGCCCAATGGCAAAGATTAATTATATATTTTCGCTTAAAAGGCATATTTTACACTCTCGCCCCGACAACAAAAGGCAAAGTGCACTTCATCTGAATTAAAAATCTGCTGTTTCCGAGAGCCCGAGATTTCCATGCTCTGTCAGTTTCCGTTGCCCGGTCCCATCTCATCCAAAGCAATCCAGGCCCAGGGCCAGTGCCAATGCCAGTGCCTGCTCTGGTCAGATGCAGAGACAAATTTATAGGAATCATTCTAAGAATTAATAAATCTCAAGTTTCCAGCCGGGCCCTGGCCGAACCCTTGCGAAAAAACATTGAGATGGGTACCGAGGGATTCGCTCGCTGATCTGGCAGGCAATTTCGCTCAATTTCTTTGGTTTATTTATTTGGCTTTGTATTTGTTATGGTTTTCGATTCTCGCTCTCGGCTCTTTCGGGGGTTGACATTAAATGCTTAGTCGCTGGCCGCCTAATGTTCATGTTGCGGTTCACGTTCGATTTCATTTTCAATTTATTTTAGTCGAAATGCTGGAACTTCTGGCCGGCTTCCTAATCGGATTTGTCGCTTTAATGAAGCGCAAGAAATAAGTTGCAAGAAATGCGCCGAAATTCGCGCTAATGAAACATATTTCTGCGGCTCAACTTTTGGCGTGGGCTTTTTTTTGATTCTGTTCTTTTTTTTTCCTTTTTGTATTGTATTGAAAGGGATTTCTCAAGCACACCGGTAGCTGTCATGTTCTGATTATTTTAATTTGACACCTCGTGCCGGCGAGACCAAAAAACGAAGGGAACTCTTCGGCTTCATTAAAAATATTGTCAACGTAGAAAAGCGAAAACCCATATGCGAGCCACGATAAAAATGCCAAAAAGCGACTGAAATGCGGGGCCTTTGGCAGTTGACAGTGGGCTGTATGACGCTGATGTCCCTCCGCCAGCTCCAAAACCAGATCCAGATCGGGAATGACACGCCATGGCAGCGCGGACCGGCCCACAACATCTGGCTGACAGCCGAAACTTGAATATTTCATGGGACGCGGTGCGATGAGTGCGAATTTGATTAAAATCGGCAAATAAAATATGGAATATGTTCCGGGACATAAGCGAATCGAACGCAATGGTGAAATGGAATTTTAAATATGTCAAAGGCAAAGGGTCATCGGGGACAGGGTATCTGGACCGTGTCCATGTCCTAGGCTGGTCTGGCCTGTCCTGTCCTGGATATAAAAAGCCAATGAAGTGTTAAATTTGGTAATCTACTTTGGCAGGCTGCCTTTTTTTTTTGTTGGGTGGCAGAGCAGTATGAAGGTCCTGAAACATATCTAGTTAATCTGTCTTCTGTGTAGGCGTCACCCGGTGGTAAATGGACTTTGCATGCTGATCCCGAACATCCTGCTACATCCTGCTCCTGTGCCTCCTGCTGTCTGTGTCCATTGGCCAAAATAATTAGCCCGGCCAGTCAGCCGTAAAACGGACGAGCACCGAAGGCTTCTGACATTTTACTCGGTTTTGAAATTGATTTGATTTTCCGGCAAATCAAATTGTTGTGGAGCCGGCTGGGAAAATGCCAGAGTTCCCCCAAAATTTTCACACAATGTTTCCCCCGCCCGTCTGAGTATTTTCATCACTTCCGCTCCGTATGTGTCATCACACTCAAATCGCCTTAAAATTAAGTTCATAAAACTCTATTTTGCCAATCATTGAATCTACCAATTAAACAGTGTTTGGGGGCCTTCAACAAATCAATCAAAGGGAAACAAATTTCAGGTCTTTTCGGAGACTTAAGGGTATTATGTTTGGACCAGAGGCGACGGCACGTATTCAATAGATTCGTTTTCATTAATCATCATCAACGGCGAGGGTAGAGCAATTGCAGCATCGCTAGCAGGTAAGTCGGATATGGAACACACTGTATATATGTATGTATGTACATACATATATGCCATCGGCATATGTCGGCTGATGTTTGCTACGTGAGTTGCTAAATGTATAAAGGATTACTCAGGGAACTGGTTACGCGGCGGTCTCCGCAAGTAAACGGAAATAAACTATCGCTAAAGCAAGGGGGAAATTCGTTGCTTTTAGTGTTGTGAGTTTAATATGATGACCTTAGCTTTGGAAATTCTATAAAAATTACTAAAGCCGGAAAACCTTATTAAATATCTTTTTTAATACATACAGTTCCAATCAAAAACACAATGTTTTTAAATGTTGTCTTTCACTTCAGCTTTCCCGTATTTTTTGCGTTACTGAATACCTTTTTGAGTTTAATAAAAAACATTTAATATACAAATTTAGATTTTAGGGATATTTCCATATCTCCTTGATATTCTTATCCTGCCATCACTGGTTACTGTCCTCGCAATGATGCACCGCGGGTTAAGGTCTAATGAACTCACTAAGCAAATTAAAATTTAAATAGTTTAACCATTAGGCGATATCCAGTCAGAGTGCAACTTCCGCTTCCGTGGACTAGGAGCCACTCCCAGCTGAGCCGGACTCCGGTCCACAGGGGCTTACGGATTTTCTGGGCACTGAGCTCCGCACTGGGAACGGGGCAATGTCCTGTGTGCGTTGTCCCGGCTTAAACACGCTTTATTCAATTAGCTACATCCGGTTATTACCTGCATGTTGCCCCTGCCTCTGGACCCTTGCACCGCCGCATTATCCCTTTGCGGGGACACCGGAATGTTCGTCCTGGAATGTTTATTTATGCGCATTTGTGCCATGCGTTCAGCTATTTCCAGCTGAGCGCTTCGCTTGTGTGCAATATTACAAAATCATTTTCAAACCGCACTGGGAACTGGGGGAACTCCCGGAAATCCCTAACCAGAACCCCTTCTCTGGACCAGCCCCCAACAGTTGCCAGTTTATAGTTAAGTTAGTTGCGAGTGTGTGCAAATTAAATTTTGTGCTAAACGCAAAGCCAGCAAATGTTCCCCGCTCAATCATTATCCGCCCCTTTCGCTCATTAAAAGTTATCCTGTGCAGCTTTTGGGAAGAACCATTGGTCGGTTATACTTTTCTGTCAAAAACAGGAGCTTGGAAAAAATGTTACTTAACAAAATTCTGGATTTTTGTTATTACATTAATACGAAACAAAAATATGATATGTAGTGTAGGTCCTCAAAAAAATATTTTCTGTTAGAAATATTGGCAGCACTTTTTACCTGTGCTTAGTCTTAAGCTTTCGGTTATACATACTTATAAAAAAACGATCTTTTTAGTGGTAAATCAATTGAGTGACATTGCAACTTACCACGGTAACCATAAAGCGGAGCGCCGATGCTCCTGCATTTTCTGTGCCAGTCAAAATGGGAAAAGCGACCCTTTGCACTTTGATTGTGACCAAATCATGTATATTTCTCGGCAGAAATTTGTTTCATTTACAAAATGCACAGAATGCAGCAAAAGGCGAAACAATATTATAATTGGCTTATTGGGCTCGAGCGGTATGGCCGCACAGTGCTCCTGTTATAAGCCTAATTTGCACCTTGGAACTGAGTGTGGTCACGAAAGGAGTGTGACGGTGCAATTACAGCATGGTGGATTTTCGGTATGGTATTTGCACCCCTGTTCCCAACGAGTTTAGTTCTGAGGATTGTAGTGAGTGGTATAGTTTCATAATTTTATTTATTTTTCAAAGATTTTGCTTTTTTGTTTTTATTTTTTTTTCTTTTTTATTCTCAGTTTTTTGGCATTCCACTAGCTGTTTAATATGTGTTTAAAATTCGAAAACAAATTGTTTCTATTTTACAAGTATGCCAATAACAGAGCTGCAGCGCGCTGTTAACTCGCGGTTATAATTAAATTATATAAACTAGTGCATACTTTTAGGCAGTCGTTTGGCATGAGGGAAATGTAAAAAAAACAGTGACAGGGACGTTAGTTATTGTTGAAACCTAAATTAGTTGATTTGCTTGTTTTTCTAAAATGTACACTAATATTATCACATCGATTTAGTTAATAAAACATTTGGAATACTTTGTGCAACTCGTTTCTACCATTCCACAGTGGACGGTCGTGTATGGAGAACGCGGCCAAAAATACTTCCAGTAGAGTTATCGGTTTGAAATTTTTTTTGTAGCTAGATAGCGACATATTATTGTTATATTCAAAATATTGGACCGTATATATCCTCCATTTCTTCGCCAATATTAAAAATTAAATCAAAGCTGTCCTCTAAAAGTATGCAACACTTTTTTTTAAGTTGTTGCCGAGATGTTTTTATTAAATACTTAATTTTAATTAAAAAAATAAACAAAGTATATTTAAAAAAAGATAAATTCAATAGTATAAAGTGTAAAAAGAACCATTACTCAAGCAAATCATAAACTGATGCGTCCAAAATCGATTTATTGTTTTTTAATTTTCGTTGTCCAGATAGGTAAGGGTCAGAACTTAACAATAACCTATTAAATAAATCGGTATTTGTAAGAATACGCGAAACTTTTCGTGTGTGCTGGCTTCTAAATCTTTTGATGTCTTTATTTTTTGACTCAGCCGCTTCTTCCGAAAGTTCGCCAATTGAAACTAAAGCGTTCTCCATTATGTCAGGCCCGTGAATCAAAAATTTATGAACTGTGGCTGGGAGAAAGTACCACGAGTATTGTTTGGTTAGTTCTTCAGCTGTATTTATTGCGTAAATTCTAAACTTTTCGGGATTAATTCAATAGCCTGATGACAAAGTTCTTAATATTGTACCACATCTATCTATTAAGTGACAATCTATCCCAGTTATTTCGGCAGACAATTTACTGTTTTTAAAAAACTCTCTGGCTGTGTTGCCATCGTTTGAGGATCCACATCCTCATCTGTTTTGGAAAGCCAATCCGAGTGTTTCCGAGCAATATAGAGCTTATTCCGGCAACATTTGTTGTAAAACACAGAAATTTGTTTGAAATTATATTTAAGTAAAGTTGTTACTTTATCATGATCGAATGTGTAGCCGTGACTTTCGATGTAAGATTCAAGTTCATTGAAGATCTCTTT